>JAVYIG010000245.1:0-225000 GCA_035222895.1 Strongylocentrotus droebachiensis | reverse complement strand
AACCACGATTTCATAATCTTTTGATATACCTATATATATATATTCTATCCTTTGCTAGGTAATGCAAATCGTAAAACAATAGATTCGGACACACATACATTTGTGCTATTAATCTATAAATCACATTCATTTCTAAATTCAAACTCCTGTGGATGGATCGAGTAGAAAGAGAGGAGATTCGATGTCTGGCTGCAAGTACTATAGCCTATGTAGGACTCTATCATAATCCCGCGTATAGGACCTGGGTAGCTGCTAGCGCCCCTAGCCCACTCAACACGGAGGCGGCGACGACTATCGCTGTCGTGTTTCCCACAGCGTGGACGATACTCCCCATACAGAGAGAGAGGAAGAACTGAGCTACGAACACCATACTCTGGAGGAGGGCGACATCGGTGCCGATTCCCCGTATGGCTTGCTTCGCACGTTTAATGCTACTACTCTCAGCGACGTCCTCGTCATCGGACTCATCTTCGTCGAGGGTGGCGCTCTTTGTTTTATAGAACTGTAATGATAAAATGATAAAGTGAGAAACACAGGCAGGTGAGAAGGTAAGTTATTAACTGGTGCAAAGGCATCAAACAGATCTGGTTTAGTCTGGTTTATGTCTTCATCATAAAATAATTAAGGATGCTTCACGAATTATCCGTGCCAAGGTATGATCCTGAACTCGAACTCCTGTAAGTGTGGTGCCTTATAATTATATAGCGAGCCCTCGGTGTGCCCTTGATGACTCGGTATTATTACCCCGACCATCTCCACTCCCTGGGGAGTACTCCTACCATTATGGTCACCCTGAGGGCATGGGCAATTACTATTAAAAATTCTTTCGTCATCCTACCAGGTCCCCATTTCTCTCTTGGGTATTGAATGGCAAATGTAGATTAATGCTTTGCCAAAGGACATTAGTGCCGTGTCGGGGATCGAACCACGACTTTTGAATTTCAAGTCGAGTGCTTAAACCACCCGACTTCGATACTAATCACTTCTTGTTCATCAGTTTTGACCATGCACTGACTCATACCTAAGTGACACAAGTAAACCCAATACAGCTATAGTCTTCATGGACTTTGGGATTAATTAATTTTGGTTTTGTTCGGTCTATTATGAGTCTAGAGAGGGGAGGGGGGCCAAAAAAAGTGCTCACTTATTTTTATTATTATCATTATTATCATTATTAATGTCATTACTATTATCATTATTATTATTATTATCATTAAACAAAAATTATGATTATTATTATTATTATCATTATCACTATTATCATTATTATAAACATTATTATTTTCATTATTATTATAATTATTATTAGGCCTATTATTATTATTATTATTATTATTATCAATATCACTATTATCATTATTATAAACATTATTATTTTCATTATTATTATAATTATTATTAGGCCTATTATTATTATTATTATTATTATTATTATTATTATCATTAATGAACTCACTGTATCTGTAGAGTGATAGTTTGCTAAGAGGATGAACGGTAGCGTGAAGAGAGTGGAGTATTCGATGCCTGCCGTAGCAGAGAAGAGGAAGGCTGCCCAAGGAGTTCGTATAGCCGCCATCAGAGCCATGCTCAAGCAGTAGATGGCTTGGTTACCAACATACACCCACTTGGCACCTGCAAGGATGGATGACAAAATGAAAAAAAACATAACGATATTAAACGAAGTGATGAAGAAGGAGGTAGATAATGTCCTCAGAAAGTGGAAGGGCAAGTGGAGAGGTTGATGGGATCGAATACCAGTCTGAATGATGAAAATCTATACCAATGGTTCTATCTAATCGATATAATATGTTACTGTGGAGAACATTTTGTTTGATTTAACTTGTCATCTTACTCCAATAGTAGAAGTAGAAGTAGTAGAAGTAGTAGTAGTAGTAGTAGTAGTAGTAGTAGTAGTAGTAGTAGTGGTAATAGTAGTAATTGCAGTAGCGGTAGTGATAGTGGTATAGTAGTGGTAGTAGTGGTTGTATAGTAGTAGTGGGAGTGGTAGTGGTAGCGGTAGTAGTAGTAGTAGTAGTGGTAGTAGTAGTAGTAGTAGTAGTAGTAGTAGTAGTAGTAGTAGTAGTAGTGGTAATAGTAGTAATTGCAGTAGCGGTAGTGATAGTGGTATAGTAGTGGTAGTAGTGGTTGTATAGTAGTAGTGGGAGTGGTAGTGGTAGCGGTAGTAGTAGTAGTAGTAGTAGTAGTAGTAGTAGTGGTAGTAGTGGTAGGAGTGGTAGTAGCAGAAGTAGTAGTAGTAGTAGTAGTGGTAGTAGTAGTAGTAGTAGTAGTAGTAGTAGTAGTAGTAGTGGTAGTAGTAGTAGTAGTAGTGGTGGTGGTAGTAGTAGTAGTGGTAGTGGTAGTAGTGGTAGTAGTGGTAGTAGTGGTAGTAGTAGTAGTAGTAGTAGTAGTAGTAGTAGTAGTAGTAGTAGTAGTAGTAGTAGTAGTAGTAGTAGTAGTAGTAGTAGTAGTGGTAGTAATAATAGAATATAATAACATTAGTTATTTCAATAGCGCTCATATAAAGGCGCTTTAAATTTACCCCGAATATAGGTTGGTGCTCACAGCATTCAACCATGGAGATCCGTCATATATGGATCTCTATGCATTCAACAGATATCTTCAAGTAACATTTCCTACTGCTAAAACGCTTGGATGGAGAGTGTCAAATTAACATATATCAATATCTTGCCAAAGCACATTAGTGCCCCGCCGCGGTTCGAACCCATGACCTTCGAATAGTAGTTAAGTGTTTAAACCACTCGACTGCAGCATCTCTATTAGCAGCAATATTAGTAGTAAATTAGCAGTAGGCCAAATAGTAATGGCAGTATGAGTCTAGTAACTTAGCCTAAATTCACAGCAAAAAAAGTACGTTGTCATGGTAACACTGGGGTTTGCATCGCGTATCTTTTTTCAGAATATCATTTTCGATTATATTACAATAAATACATAAAATAAATCGAAGGACTGTACAGGAAGCGTTAGGAAATAGAAAAGGAAATATACGAGAAATAAAAAAAGAGATATAAGGAGAGACAAATTGGAATGACTTATTCAAGATAAAACAGTGATGATGATGCTTTATTATGATTCAATTGATGGAGATGATGATGATGATGAAGATGGTCTGATCTGACCTGATCTCATCTGATCAATGACTTGGAAAAAGATGACGACTATAAAAACATATTATTGTAATTCTTTAAATTAGGACTAAAACGAAATCCACTAGCAACCATTTTTTTTATAAATTTGGCATAGAGCTAAAAAATATAGAGAGAGCTATTTTCATTGCCAGCTTTCGTTAAAGATAAAGACCAGTTATGGTCATGTGATTGCATTGTGAAAGAAACGTTGTGGAATCGATCAGAAAAGGTTGATCATCTAGCATATAAGTATTGGTGTATACTGCAAGGTTCTGGGATCATCAAAATGATAAGAAATTTGGCCCAGTCTTCGTAAAGTTACATGCACTGTACACAGACAGATGTATATGGGACTACGCATACGTGCGTGACACGTCCGTTTATCTCTCACAGTCCAATAGATAAACTAATTTACCAAATATATCAATTAGTAGGCGGTTTCCCGGCAAATTTTTTATCATCATGTATTAGTCAAAACATGTTCTTTCACATGATTGGTAATAAAGAGCTTCCATTTCATTTTTTGAATCGGGGCGTTTCCAATACTGGTCTTTACCTTTAAACGTATATGCACCATGCTGGCTGAAAAGCACTTTGAATTTCCCCAAAACTAATTTTCTTGAATGGATCACGTTTTGCCTCTATTTGAAGCCGAGTCCAATATTGTCTCCAATTTCCAAGCCTGCAATCGACTCATTTATGTACAGCTCACCGGGCGCATGCTCGAAATGATATCCTGAAGTCTCGCGGAAATCGAATCAACTCTAAGATTCAATCTGACCATTTTTACCGCTCCTATTTGATGAGTTTCAATGGCTTCATTTAATTCTAAACAGAACGACATCGTCCCGTATGCGAGAACCGGTGACTCCTTCAAAAGAGCGTTTTTACATAATAGAGGAAGCATGGAGATTTCTAGAAGTCTACGTCTCCCTTTTTATCACTTATTCCAGGAAGTCTTTCTTCTTTTCTTTTCTTTTTTTGGGCATAATGCAGATATCAACAGTCATCAGTGATTGTGGTGCAGTTTTGTATTATAAAGTGAATTTTATTGGGATTGTATTTTCATACATAATGACCATAATTACATTGCAGTCGAATAAAGATTAATTCAATTTAACTACTTTTCTGATTCCTGAATGTAATTCCGTGGTGATTAAAACTGACCAATCGTCATAGTTATCATGTGATACTGCGATGCTTCAACAGCGCTCTCTTCCTCCTTCTCTCTCTCTCTCTCTCTCTCTCTCTCTTCCTTTCTGTCTATCCTTTTTATATATTCTTTCTTCCTCTCCCCTCACTTCTTCTTGTCCATTCTCCACAATCCCTTCTTGTTATTAAGAGCATTATTTCAGGCGCTGCAAAGTCAAATCACTTCCAATCCGGATTTCACATCCAGTATCGATCACAGCAACGATCAATATTTGAAACAGGTGTCTGCGAAGATGAAGTCATATCGGAGACAGAAGAGAGAGACGGGCAAATCAGAATAGGCGCCGAGAGGGAGGGGGGAGGGAGGGAGGGAGGGAGAGAGAGAGAGAGAGAGAGAGATGGAGGTGGGGTGAAGAGAGAAACTGAACTGAGGGAGAAAGAGAAGCAGACAGGCAAGGAGGGCGGGAAGGAAGTAAGGTGGGATTTCTGATGAATTGGGATCGATATGTGTTTTTCTTTTTTCACTTTATAAACATGTATTTGCCCGTGCTACGAAGCAGAGCTCGCTAACACCTTTGCGCAGAATGACCACCGTGAATCATCCTACTGCTTCTCAAACAATCTTCCTTGTTAACTCCCCCTCTCTCTCTCTCTCTCTCCCTTCCTCCCTCCCCTCCCTCTTTTTCAATCTCTGTGCGTATGTGTTTTATATGATCTACTTTTCGTTTTCGCTTTGTCTCTCTCTCTCTCTCTCTTTCGCCCCACACTCTCTTCATCTTTCAATTTCTTCCTGTCTCGATCCCTCCCTCCCGTCCTCTTCTATCAGTTCTCTTGAATCTCTTCCGTTCTCTTTCTATCAACCCACCAAAAATGAAGTAGGCCTATATTATGTGGAATTTAAACTGAAGACAAATGTGTGGCCGTTATAATGGTTGTAAATTACCACAAGTTGGCAATGGTAAAATGATAGGAACTAATGTATATCCCTGCAGTTACAGAAAATTAGAGCATGAGCAGTAGTCGAATATATGTATATGTAATGTATAAATTAGCTTCATTTCATAGTGGTATAAGTAGTGTAACACCATAGTCAATAGAAGGTAGTTGTGGTAAATATTTTTGTTTTCCTCCCCCTCGCTCGCTCACAAGATTTAGAAACTCAGAAAATCATATTCCTCAAATATGGTTTTATTAAATTTGATAATAATAGGAAAGCAGGTCTGGTAATAGTTGTATAAAACATATAGGTAAATTAAAAAACAAAACAAAACACAGAAACCATATTTATAATGTAAATTTAGATATGAATGACACGACAACTTTTTTAATAACTCCATTGAGACAAGAAATTGTAACTTACACGCACACAAACACACATTTCATTTTCCATGCGGATTAAAAATGTAATATTCGACGTCTTGCGCTTGCTGCAATAATTGGGGATTTGGAATGAGGATAATTTTCCAGTGTTTTTCTTCAACTATTCTGGTTTATGCTAATGAGAAGACAAACAATGCGTGGCATGGTGCTGCTATTACCCGATCAGATGAAACGAATTTTTATCACGTTTTCAGTCACTGGTGTTTCAGTGATTCACTTTTTTGACCGGGCGTGTGCGTCAAGGTTGAATTAAAAGCTTTGCTCAGATGTGACGCGGTAAACTGCGGCGATGTTTGTTTTTTATGATGACGTAATTATATTGTGAAACGCTTGATATCTCTGTATCCTACTACACAGAGCTTAATGAATACACGTTTTTTGTTGCTCAAAATTGCCATTTATTCAAACATTAAAAGAACAACCGCGGTGACGCCTATTGAAATCAATTTATTCGGATGGTCATATCTCATTTTTTCCCTCAACATTTCAACATTATTTTTGATGCTCTAGAAATAGAGTGTTGATGATGTCACACTTGACACTCTATAGCAGACAATGTTATATGGTGATAGAATTAAACAAATAAGAATAATGAAAGAAATTGAAGACAAGTACCAAAATAAAGCGAGAAAAAAACGAAAGCATATTAATTATGTATAAATAAGCATCGCAGAAAAGGAAATTAAGAAGTTTCAATAACTATAATAATAAAGACAGAAAAATGTTGTTCCATTAAAAGAAAGAAAGACTTTTTTTTAATGACTAACATAAATAGCACAAAGGAGGCAAACACAAAAGGTTACTGTCTTTAATCTATCTGTGACTCCATCACTGCTCAAACAAATGAGTTTTTCTCACATCCTCTTCTGATGAATGCGAGTCAATATTGTTATGTCTCTCACACTAACACTTCATGCTTCTAAATCCAATCACCTCGGAGACCTGCACTAATTATTCGTGTACGATTGCATGTAATGCAGACAGAGCACTATAGATACGAGACATGTTTTCTAGAAACTGACGAAGTGGCGGCGGTGGCCACATGATCCCACTGTGACTGTGCAGAAGATATTCGCGTATCCAACTTTTAAGTCTTCTTATAATTATATGTGATATAAATTTATAGACTTTTTATTTTTAAATCACCCTTCTTTTCTTTCTCACTTTCAATCTCCTTCATTTTCCTTTTCTGTGTCATCAATATCTACTCCCGCTCTTTCACTCCCCTCCTTGTTTCACCCGCTTAATTTCTTCAGCGTATTTTGCAAGGTTCTCATCACATAATTCTAATGAATTACTGTTTATAATAAACGCTAGTTCTTATTCATTTGCTATGTTTCTCTCGTTAACAATTGACTTGTCATCATCATTGAAAACAGCTGAACAGTGTAATTAATTCAAACAGAAATCCCTTGGTAATGTTGTCATGGCAATCCTATATGAAAGTAGATTAACTATGCTGATACACGCATTTTGAAAGCTACGATATACTTTCTCAATACCTATCTATCTACATGTATCTACTGAAGCAAATGTAATGCGGGCTCAAATTATACCAATATACAGACTTATGACTTAGATTATTCCATATATACCAAACATGCCTAAAGGACTATGCATAAGAACAGACGTTCATCCGCTCAATTTGTGATTGCAATTCCAGTCGATTTGTAGTTGAAAGATTTGGAGATGATTAAAAACGTTTTGAGCTCCTCATTATTTACAGTGGATGTATAGATATGTATCTCTCGTGCTTCAATTACCACTGATTTCAGGGAGATGCAACCGCCATCAAGCCAGAGGGCATATACGCAATCATGATCTACTCATACACACTCTGGTAGTATAGAGCGATGTTTTATAGAATATCAGAATGGATATATTATCATGCAGTAACACGAATGTGGTCACGCATAGGTAGTACCTTCTAGACTGCAGTCACATTTGTATCTCTCCCTCTTTAACACAATTCTTGATAATAGGTTTTCATTATTGTTACATTCGCAAACTAGAACAATACAGGATAGGTTCTATTCTACTAAAGGGATTTGGAAACAATGTTCAAATGAGCTGAGAGAAAATGATGCTAATTAGGTAGTGATTCAATGCTATATGTACAATTAAAGATAATCTGAAAGTTTGGGTGAAAACAAACCATTAGTAATTATAAAAATTGGGGAAACTGATCTGATCGATTCCTTAATTCTCCCAACTTTATTATTACAATATAATTATATTTAACGTGAATGTAAATCGTCACAAAGCAATGAATTGGCTCGTTATACCATTCCAGACATTTAAGTGTTGAAAGATTTAAAAAAAACTTGTCTTATGTCTAGTTTTCATGGAAAAACGGTTGAGAAAATTCACTGTGAGAGGGTGTTGCACATTAATGACGCCTTCAAAGGAAACCATAAATATCTTTGCGGTTTGATAATTTTTCAGGATTTTTTGCATGTTAGAGGGTTAGTACAGTAGAAGGAATATAATTAGTTACTTTTCATACAAAAATTACACATTTTACTGTTACCGAGTCACTTTATTGTAAGAGCAGTTTGAAGTGGAATGGGAAGGTTTAATGGGAAGGTATAAGTTATCGTCATGAGATGTGAACGTAGTATAAATCTCCCTTCTGTGTATAACAAATAAAAAAGAAATCATTATTCGTCTACAATTGACTACATTATTTCCATTATCATTCGTTTATCATAGTAATACGGTACTAATGTCTTTCAGCAGGGCATTAATCTAAATTTGTCACTCCATACCCACGAGAGAAAAGGGGAACCTAGTAGGATGACGAAAGAGTTTAGTGTTCGTAATCGCCATATGCCCTCACGGCATGGCAGTGGAGATGGTGTGCACACGGTGCGTGGATGAATCCGATAACCAGGGTTGTAATATCTGTAAAGCGCTTAGAGACAATTTTTCATATCAAGTTCAGATTATATAAATTCAGATTATTAATATTAAGAGTATTTCTCTCTCCGCACTTAGATTATGTCAAACGCATCGTGTGACAGAACACACGTCCAAGCATACCCACTGTGCACAATGTTAAGCTCATGCTACTTTAAGTTCAACCTGTAATATTCGATCTTTTAATCATTTCATTAATAATTGTTTATGCACAGATCATTATGTCTGGTAAATATTAGAGTGTTTAAGTAGCTCATTATTGTTCTTAGTAGTTTTTATCTTCTTATTCAATATGTTGCATTTGTTCACAGGGCCCCCTGGAAAACAGTAGTTTGATAACTGACGGGGCTACCCGTGTTTAAATAAAACGGAATAAATAAATAAATAAATAAATAAATAAATAAAATTATACATACAATGCTACTTTCAGGACAGGAGGTCTCGACTGTTAATTGCATATGTATTAAATGTATCTTCTGAGAACCACATTAGTTTAAGACAAATTTTGCCTGTTTCATATTTTATTATAAAATGTATCTTTCATTCATTGAACAAAAGAGAAACCTAGTCTAACCAAAATGTCAATTCAACACACATACAGTTATTGTACTTCGTGAATAATTCTATGACCTTTATATCGGATCAACGCTAGCGTATCAAAAGTCAAACGTGAAAAATTCGAACGCCTCAATTCCACCTAGTTCATTAAGTATCCAGTCATTAGATACTAGATGAGGCATGGGCATTTAATTCACGCAGTTTAACACCTTCACACACCCCCAAATCGCTTTCGACTCTTTACAAGTATTCGTGTGATTTGGTTTGAAACCAAGCGTTTCCAATGCCCGTTACGGATCATAAGCCATGTTTTCACGTCAGTCAAAGCCTGCCTGAGCAAGCGTAGCAGAAGACAACTCACCACGAAAATGGCTGACTTAGTGTGTCAATGAGAACCTCAGTTCATTGCGTTGAATAAGAAACTAAAGTAAAATCAAGACACGACGATATTCTTTATGCCTGGATCGAGTATACAATTTGAGGATAGCTAGTCATTTATCACAACGAGATTCACTAATAGCGGGAGGCATTTCATTACTTTGCACGCACTTAGTCAGACAAAATCGTTTTCCATCGTCGTAAATGTCGTCCAATTTGAAAAACAAAGCAAGTGGCCAAGTTCGAAATACTCCACGAATTATAAGAATAAATTAAAAACAAAAGAAGAAGAAACAGATCAAAAAGACAAGATAGTTTATTAACGAGCGAACGGGATGATGAATTTTATGAAAATTGCATCGAATATTTTTTTTAAAGCCACATCGGAGAAAGCCCTTTTACAAAATGATGAACCCTAAATATTCACAGATCTTTTACACAAGGAGACGTCCCACTTTGTGCATTTTAGAATAATCACTGTCAAAGTGATGGAGGTGCTTCATGAAAACTCTTGTTCACCCTCTTGAACTCACACCTGTGTATCATAGAATGTACCGCCGGTGCATAAATGAATAGACGAATAGAATAACATAACTCTCATGAGTACGTATCCAGAATTCGTCTCGATGGCCCGAATTCACAAAGGAGGTTTGTCGACAAACCTTGGTTTTCGTACGTCATTTGACGCGTTTTACACGTTTTTTTTACAAACCTGGTTTGTAAAGAACAAAAGGAGGTTTGGCGAAACAAAAGGAGATTTGAGCTCAAACCTTGGTCTGAGCTCAAACCTTGCTTTGTGAATTCGGGCCGATGGGTTTCAGTTTTGTACAAATGACCTTTATCTGCACATGCGCAGAAAGTATCTTCCGAGTGATTTATTGCTGTACGCTGAAAATTATTTGAACATGCTGTAAACTTTAAACCATCAGACAAAATAAAAACAAAACATTAATTAATACGCTTGCTTGCATTAATACCGTACCAAAGTACTCCCAAGGGTATATAGAAATTAGGACACTTAACTGACATCAAAATAAACTAACCATGAATATGTTCTAGTAGTAAGAATGTGAAAGTCGATTTCTGCTCACATCTGGAAATTAATAAAGCGACCGTGGGTGAGGATCATCGTCGACAAAGCTGTAATATTACAACTCAAAATCAAATTTCCCTTCCATTAATCAATTGTAATTGAGTTCTAAATTGACTCGGATCTAATTCAGGTTTAATATGCCGGAATTTTACGCCTGCAACTGAACGTCTAATTCGTAAATGACGTAGGTTGTTGGGCCGTGATGCTGAAATATAACAGTTATTTGAGGATGTGGAATAATAAACATTTAATGTTTAATTTTTTAAATGCCCCCTTAATCAGAAAAAAATGGGTTGATTAGATAAATGTTGCCTTGTCCTCGTTTTGCTCATAAAGTGCTCTTTCTCTCATTCTCATTCTCGCCCATGCTTTCTCTCGAACTCTATGTACATACTTATCTCTCTTTCTCTTGCACTCACTATCTCTTATTTGCGTCTCTCTCTCTCTCTCTCTCTCCTCTTCCGTCCACTCCCCTCTCTCTCTCTCTCCCCCCCCCCCCCCCCTCTCTCTCTCCCCTTCTCTCTCCTTTTTCTACCCTGGTACCATCTCATTATGTTTCCTTATGTATGTTTTTTTGGCTCTCTTTCCCACTCTCCCTCTCGGGACAGATCTTTATCTCTCTTCACCGTAGCCCTACTTCTTATTCCTTCATAGCTATGGCTGCTGCTATCAAGGCTATCCACCTCTCCGTCTCTTTTCCACACTTCTACACCCTTCAAATTATTCGGATTCTTAGAATATTATGTAGGTACCCTAAAGTCGCCATCTATAAATACAAGCTTATTATTAAAGTGACTAGTCACATCATCTCTAACTGTTAAACTCTTTCAGCACACTTTATTCAATATCATTCTCCATTTTATTTTGTAGAACATCTCCCAAAATAGAATAATTTTCTGTCTTAATAAAATAAGATTTGGCGTGGTATTCTGTTTTTAGGTAGAATGGGAAGACATCCTTTCCATTTCAACTACAAAGCGGCATTCTTTGAACTATGTTATTCTAGCCTTCGCAAATCTCCATATCCATGAAGGTTTACCGGGGTGCATGTGAACTCTCTATTTTGATGTACAGGGACATCCAACCAAGCTCATAATAAAACTTTTATAGCGACCCTAAAGCATCTAATAAAGTTTTTCATCAACTTCGTTTGATACTAGCCATTTGATTGCTGTTACCCCCATTATATCAGTCTCGGGTGAGGGATTTAAAAAATGTTCCCTAAAGCTCGCCTAGTATTACCCGGGCGAGAGCCCCAATATTTGCCCGCTATGCATATCCCTAGCAACCCATATCGGTAAAAATGAAATAGTATTTCCCCCATTTCCCCTGGAAGTGAAAGAATGTTATAGCAAAGGAGGTTGGAGCATTCTACTCCGGAGGAAATTAATCCAATAGTGAAATAAATCCTGTGGAAAGGGTAATTGTGAAGCGTACGCTTGGCCGGTGTTCCGTGGCGTCTATTTGCTCACTGGGTTGTGAGGCGTATAGGCCATGCGAGGCGCCACGTCTAGCCTTCTTTAAAACGTTATGGTTTTATGATACCGGCGTTTCGGTTTCATGATGAATGTTTTCTGTAAGGTTTAAAGAAAGGGTTTAATCAAAAACGATTAATGAGAGGCCTTAAAAACTTATATTCGGGCGCTTTGCTGTTTCTAACGATTTGTTTTCATGAATTTAACGTTTTTCCAAAATATATTTTCAATATAATTAAAAAAAACTCGTGGCACCCGGTTGAAAAAAGCTGTTCATGATGGTCAAATTGAAGAAGAAAAAAATCAGATCGACTTGGCTTGAAAAAGATATACCCCTTGTCCCTTTAGAGTGGACAGATTTTGCAATTTAAACTGAAACGCACGCACATACATAATCTCTCTGTCTCTTTTCCCTTATATATTATATCTTCTATCTATCTCTATTTCTTTTTCTTCTCTGCTGTACACTACATCAAGGCCGGAGATATGATCACCCCAAAGCGTCTATAATCGTTTAATGCACCTCAGTTTTAAACCATTTAAGACTTATCATGTTGTCCCCATGTTACCGACTCACATAATATTATAACCTATATATAAAGAGCGTTTTTGAGCAATCTATCTCATTATCTTAGGTTATTTTCCCGTTTCCTTCAACTTTGATTTTTTTTTTTCTTTTTTTTTTTTTGGGGGGGGGGGCCGCGTCCCCCGTGAACCCTCATAGATACGCCACTATCTGCTGAAATCAATTCTTACTTTCTATATATATTGATAGTTATATACCTCACTTAAGTAATCCAGCAATCTGATTGGTCGAAATTGCATTCATAAACTTTAACTGTTCCTGTAAAAACAGACCTATTTTCCCAATAACCATGGTTATTGGGAAAATAGGTCAGTCTCCATGGTTACCCCATAGGTTTACATGTTAAAAAATGGTTTGAGCGATCGAGGATACCGTATGTGTGCGAAGAATTGGTCGGTAATTTCAATACAATTGAATCTCGATCGATCTTACCGACGATTTTATCTTGCATTGTTGACATGAAGACGAAAATAAACTTCCAAAACAAAAAAACAACATCTGCCGATAGATCTTGATCTAAGTTCGTGGCAATATGCATTGCAAAAGTAAAAGAAGGGTCCGTTTAATGGAGCTTTTGCGAAGCATCCATCACGCGAATCCGTTTTCAATCCATTTTAATGTATATATTGGAAAAAAACTGCTAAGCTAGGGAACAGTGCGCGATGGCCGAGTGGTCTACGGCGTTGTTTGTATTTAAACCACCTATTTGTACGCCAGAGTTCGAATCCCATCTTCGACAAAAAATTTTTTTTTTTTTTATTCTTTAGTCTATTTTTTTTCGGCATATAAAAGTATTAATGACTGCTTTAATATTCGAGAAATAGTTGTTTTTATACGCTCTCGGGAAGGTTACAATATGGGCTATTCCCCTCGGCACGCCTCGGGAAATAGCACAATTCTAACCTTCCCTTGAGCGTATAAAAACAACTATTTCTCTCAAAGCAGTCATTAATACTATACTATTTAACCCATATTCCATAAATACCTCATTGCAGAGATTAAAGATAAAATTTAAATAACTTTGCTGTCGCCCCCAGTATTGAATACCAAGGTACGGGTAGACCCCAGTAATAAATTAGCAACAGAAGCAATTTGGCAATCAAATGCATTTTCCTGTCTTTTTTCAACGAACCAAATCATCTCCTGAATGCTCGTACAAACGATTCCGCCGAAGAAAGTCACGGAAGATCATTTTGGTCGCCATGACAACGCGAAGAGGATAAACATTGAACTTCATTCTCTCTCTATGACGTAGTATTGGGTTATGAATGTGAGATGTGGTATGATGTGGGCTAATTTCCTCTTTCTGTTCATGTGAAATTCATGGGGAAGGGAAATAATTTGCTTTACCATTTTCTTCTTTGTACTGCTCTGTCAACAGTTACTCTGATAACAATCTTTCTATCTTCCTCTCTCTTCCTCTCTCTATCTATCTCTGCAAACGTGCTGATGATATGGATTTAGCTCGAAATCGTGATTTTGAAGAGAGATTGCGGTTGCACTGATAAACATAAAATGGGTCGTTAAATATCATGGTTTCATAAGTCGATCCTGACATCTGACAATAGACACACAAAGTCTGTAAATTTGTACAAGTCCAGCTTTGATTAAAGATTATGGCATATCCCTTTTTTAATCGTCCCCGTCAAGACTGCAAATTAACAATATATATAACACCTACGCTCATCAAATCCATGGGCATAATTTTAGGCCAGTAGAATAGCAATTTACAATATCATCCATTTGTTTGGACACTGTTGTGTGTGCTTAGTATAAGAAAGCATGCATGCAGCCTCAATTATCTTTTATTTTCTGATGAAAAACATAACGGGATTGACTTAATATTTGTTTATATAATTAATTTAACATATTTTACAATTATGTACCAGTCGTTCCTCATGTTCACATCACACTTAATTAAATTTGTGCACTTCTTTGTAAAAAATAAAATACAAAGTAAAACTAATAAATAGCCTGTAAAGCGAACATGAGAATAAGAACAAAAAGCTAAAAATCAATAGGAATTATTAGAACGATTAGAAAGAGAATAGTTTGAACAAAATTAAGAGAGATAAGGAGATATGAGACGGAAATGAGAGAGATGACGAGAGAGAGAGAGAGAGAGAAAGAGATATGGTGAGAGAGAGAGAGAGAGAGAAAGAGAGAGAGGGAGAGAAAGAGACAATGGAGAAGGAGCGAGAGAGACAGTGGGGGTTTGGGAGGGGACGAGGAAACACAAGAAGTCACATAGATACCAATACTATTATTTTCATCCTTCATTATCTGTACCATAACCTTCTAACTAAAAGCCTTCTCTGCATCGCAACATCAAAACTTTGTGAAAAGAATAAAACGGCAGAGCTTGTTAAATACATTCTAGTCCATTCCAACCATCAAGTCTTGAAGAGGAATATTGATACCGAAAATGTCATCTTTGATTCCCTCCGTCGAGATGGAAATATCATCGTCTAAATTGTCAGGGGATGCCGGGGAAGGAGAGAGGACGTCTGAATGTCAGAGATATGAAAATATTACAACGACTTTGACGGAAACAATATATCTAGCGAATAAATTGCTTATCATGCGAGCGATCTATTTCTATTTCAGTCTTCCTGCGCTTAAGCCATCATGATGAAGGTTTTAGGAAAGAAATAAACTAGGATCAGGAAAATTGTAAGTCTTTTAAAAGGTTGTTATTTCCATTTAGATAGATTCCGAGTTCTTAGATACCTCTGCTAGAATAATATTAAGACATAAAAGAAACGTGCGTGGATAAAGAATAATAAAGAAAAAGAAAAGTTGTAACAAACAACAAGATAAAGTGTTTTTTACTCTTAGATATATTCCTCTCGAATCTTGTAACATGTATTTTTGCTTCAGCCTCTTTGTTTATTCTAATATTTTTTCTGGACATCATGAAAATGTACTTTTTAATTGACTGAGCCGCAAAATAGAACATTGTTTATGGAGGATACTAAAGATAGGTGAATAATATCCAGTATGGTTACAACAAGGAAATATTATCTGAGGTTTTTAAATTGGATATTACAAATATTACGGTGTTAATGCACAACAGGTGGTTACAAATTTCCTTGAGATTTGTATGCATTTAGGAATGAGAATCCTTATTTGTTTTCTTCCTGGAAGAATATTCAACTCCAAGGTCAACTCAATCGATAAGCTTTTATCTTCAATTTGTATAAGAACATGATTCGAATTCACAACGACGGCACGCCCAATCAACTAAAAGTGAATTTGAGATGCATAGTCAATCTATATGACATCCATTTTAAAGATTCTTGCACACGCATCTCATTGATAATCATCCATCATATTTTCAGATGAAATGTCAAGGTGATGTTGAAATCTGTCATCTCAACAAAGTGCAGCCCACATCCATTCAATTTATTTTGAGGCCTTCTCTTTCGAATACTTCATTTTCACTTCGGATAAGCCGCATACAGACAAATCTTTAAATCACCTGATGACAAGCGTAATGGAATTATTCATGAGAAAAAGACTGGATTTTGCACAGAAATGAGATGTAGATGGCTTTTAATTCCACATAAACTAGTCAAGTTTTTTAGATATTTTTCTTGAAAGGAGCGTATGCCAAAGGTCACCATGGCTTTGTCATAAGTTGTCCTTTATACATTATTTTATGTGTCACTGAATGCAATTACTTAAAAATACTTGACTATAAGTTAACTTTAGAAATGCACTTTTCTTTTCATGATTTGTTTTGTTTAAACCTTAAGTAAGATTGAAATATATCCTAGGTTTGAAGTAATACCTCTATCGGGAGCATGTGAATGTTTGACAATGCTATATGAAGACGAATGAAATGGCGCGGTTTTACATTATTAAATGTTAAATTGCCTAAAAATAAGAAAAATACATTTGAAATAGTATATTTAAACCCTTTCCGGAGATAGTTCAAGTTTTAGCTTGAATTAGGGAGAAAAAAAAGAACCAATCGTAAGAACCCGAAAGGAAAAAGAAAATTCGGTCGAGTGAGACTGGATTCGATTAACGTAAAGAACTGTTAAGAAACCACAACTTCAAATAGATTATGTAAAACCAAGTTTACAGGCAGAAAAATTCAACAAGCATTTCTAAGTGAATGAAATGCAAAGCGTTCCTCTTTAAAAAAAAAAAAAAAAAAAAACATATTTCTCGGAAAAGGTATTTTCAATTGCATGAAATAAACAACAGGCATTGGAAGTCATTTTATACAAGACTGACTGAGTGTCGAAATACATCTTCGAAAGAAAGAAAGACGTCATCAGCATCTGGTATTCTCTACTGAATCATTCTTCTGCCAGTTTGTAGGTCATTCTTTTTCAAGTATTCATCCACTCAGTCATTCAGACATTATTAATGCATTAACTGTTCAACTGTAAGTTCAAGGATCATCAACTCATCCATTCTAAGTACCAGTGTTGTTTCCTTTAGAATCAGTTTCATCGTTGACTTTGTTTCAGTATTAAAGATAAAGATTTCTGGTCATGCGATTGCATTGTGAAAGAAAAGGTGTGGAATGGATCAGAAAAAGTTGATCATGTAGCATCTAGGTATTGGTGTGTACTGCAAGGTTCTATCTAGAGTCATCAAAATCATAATAAATTTGGCCCAGTCTTGGTCAAGTAACAAGCACTGTACACAGAAAGATGTATATGGGACTACACAAAATAGTGTCGAGCCTACTTACCTTGATTACCTTATCTTTCTATGCTCATTACTCAGCCAGTATACATTTTCTACCAAAATCGTTTGGCAAATGACATTTATTTGTAATCTTGAACATTCAGTGTAAGTTTCGTTTGATTCTGTGAGAATTCATTTTTCTTTTTCTTACCAGAACTCAAGTTTATCTTTAATGTGCTCATTAATTTGGTTTGACCCTTGCTTTCGTCTCACCTCTGAACTCTTGACAAATACAACACTGATTGTTTACGATAAGCCATTCTATTGGTCTTTTTTCTTCCTTGTTTATTATCGTCTATGATCTGATGTTAACTTTAACCATTAATTGAACTCAAAAGATTAATTGTGTCCTCTTTATGTCAGTATACGCAGCTAAACTACATTTTAAACTTCCTGTTACTCTTGGCTCTCTGTCTCTTTCTCTTTTTTCTTTTAGTACTGCTCTATTCTCCTCTTCCTCTGTCTTACCTTTGCCTTCGTCTACTTCAATTTCGTGTATTAACCTTACCCAACTGAAGCCGTAATGACTGTACTTTACTATTACTGTAACTGTCTATGATCATTGTGAATATTTCTGTTGGTAGACTGATCTGCAAAATGTTACCAATGAAAAACGAATTTCCTAATGGATACTAAGTGCTTGATTTCAATTTCAATTAAATATTTTGAAAGGTTATGGATCAAGAGTTTAATCTGTTGATGTATATTTAAAAAAAGTCACTCGTATGACTTGACAATTGTTCAAAGTAGGAAGCATTGCTCATTTCTAAATGAGGTCCTCCATATTAACCTGTATATTTAGCAAGTCCATTGCTTTAATGTGGAAAGTAAATGTCAGTATGAAGTGAAATGAACTGAAATAGACGGCAAAATGCTAAGATTGACATTTAACTGATACATTCGCGAGATTCAATGAATAACAATGAGATAAGATTTTATACACATTATGGACAGTCTACTCTAAACTTATCTGGAACTATGGTTGGATAAATATTCTGCCAGACTATTCCCCTATGCAGCATGGAATTTCTTTTTTATTCCAAGCTAGTACTGCAAAAGAAAATATATGTGTTGACTTCCATATTGGTTTCTTTACGAATGTATCAGTTCTTTATTATATACGTGTCAAGTCAGTCCCACAGAATTCTGTTGTACGACACCTTTTAAACACTGTTAGAATATTCACACGAAGAAGCTCGGTATATCACACTAAAAATAGCAAGTCTGCTGTTGTTAGAATATTAATATTAATAGATGATACATATTTTGATGACAAAAGAATGGGATAAAGTTTTTTTTTTAAATCACATCATTTAGTTTGTTAAATATTTTGTCTCGTGAATCGTGAATCTGTTCAGTTTATCAACTCTTATAATTACTTCACACTTGTATTGTGTTAATTAGGGTTATGAGTTCAAGAAAATAAACTAGCAATCTTCTTTCTTCAAATAGCTTTGAAGGTTTAAAAAGACAATAAAAGTGGACTTAATCTCTTCAGCCAGATTTATCTTTGTCCACTAGTTTGAATCTCCTCTTTTTCTTTGAAAATAAAAAAAATTCATGGTAATAAGCTCACTGATACTTTATCGAGGACAACACGAATGTGTAAATGACCATACCCCCTGATGAATATTATAAGTACACGTGCATGCATGGCCTAAAATGATATAAAACGCGTCATAATCGCATGAACGCAACATTCTCGCTTGACATTTCCATATTTCACATACTAGAATTCAACTTCTCTCTCGACAAACGAAAATAGCACAGATCTATTTCTGATATGACGTTTGATTTACAAAAGGCAGAGGGCCGAGGCGTATCTAATTAGTGTACGCGGTGAAATGTTATCAGTTTAATCCAGGGTTATTAGTTAAAAGCTCCATCAATCGTACAGCAGCCAGTGGATGGGAAGGTCATTGAGTATGCTGCAAGTATGGTAATGGAAAAGGCGACATGATTTTGTGTAGTAAAATGTAACATATTGTGCCATGGGAAATCAGTGACATTATGAAGAAAATTAATCAAGGCGGTACTTTATTGTGACGTCATTACGAGGTCTTCATTCAATGGAATTTGTCTTTCTTAAATGTGAATGCAACCATGCTACAGGCCTCTAAATACACTAATATACCTCTGAAAAGGGATAAACTACATATTTTCATAACTTTGGAGGCGTATTTCATCTTATTTATGTACATGTATCTATCTATATCTATTGTAACATCCACTCCATCATTTATACTACAGTTTTTTTTTAAAATCTATTCTTAAATTATGTATAATTATGATCTTATGTCAGAGGGGACAGGGGACACACAGTAGTGTGTTGCTTGCAGTAGTGATAGGCTGTTCAACTAGCAACTTCGTATTATTTGTCTATATATTTATTAATCATCGATCTCCTACAAGTGTCCCGTTGAATGGATTTTAGATTTACGACTATGATTAAGGTTGAAATATACTGGTCGGACATAATCATCTGTCAATTTTTTCTGGTAGGTGGAAAAGGCATAACAAATTAGTTCTTAGAAAGAGTTATGAATTCTTACCTATTTTCCTGATGAGCCACTCTGTACAGAGCGAAGTGATGGAACAGGTGATGGAGTAGAGGGCCATGGCATAGGACCCCTTCCTCACCCCATCAGAGTAGATCTGTCTGGCCTGAGAACCAGCCGGGGCGATCGGGTCTCCACCGTACACCTCCTGCCCCATGAAGTCTGTAAAGTAAAGCGAGTAGCAGAGAAGAGACATCCAACCTAGAAGATGTGTGAAGCAGAGGATGCGAAGAGATGGGGGCATGAAGACAATAGAGAGGAGGTACGTTCCCATGGTAGCCGGCTCTTCCGGTGGCTCACCATTGATGAAATCCTTGGTGGAAGATGGCTCAGGCAACGCCTGGTACATTCCCATCTTCCCATCGCTTTCGTCTCCACCCTTGACCTTTGGCCTTGCCCCGTTAACACCATTCGGGACATCCTCCTTCCCTGCTTCAACCGGAAGCTGCCCCTCTGCTTCCGGTTTGGCAACAGTCCCCTCAGAGACGATGTCCGTCGTTGTCGTAGGGACGATGTCCGTCTGCTGTGAGCCGTAGTTCTTCTTCCTCTGTTCGATGACTCCGAGCTCCACTTCCTCGTCCTCGTCGTCCATGCCACCGTACGTTCCTTCTCGTTTTCGACGTCGTTTTGATTCGATAGGGTTAATCTCTGCCAGGGTCTGTTCCCTCTCTGCGGTCACAGTGATTAGGAGAGCCACTACGAAGATGATCGTGATTAAACCAAATACATATCTGAACAGACAAAAGAAAGAAAGATGTCACAATATCAAAATGGATGAGAATATTGCAGAGCAGGTAAAAAATCATTCATAATTTTCTTATTTCAAAATTTAACTGAATATGGAATGATTTGACACGACCATTAGAAACATTTTTCCCACTTTGTTTAAACCACTAATTACGTAATTCTTATAACCCGGACCAGGACTAACTGTAATGGAGATGATTACACAACAATCCTTAGTCCAAGGTAATATTCCAACTATTTGGTTCATTATAGTTTAATATAATAATAAATAAATTGTATACTTTTAAAAGCTGAATATATCTATTCAAAATATATTTGAAAGTTGTGTTGTTGTTTTACTTGGATCCTTTGTACACTCAATGAGCAAAGGTGTTTCTGACCCCTTTGCAATCAACCAATTAAATGGTACCAACATGAGTGGAAATAGCGACTCTGGTAATATAAGGCAAGTTATACGAGAAATAAAAACAATCTCCAGTGTATTTTAATTAGTCATTCCAAAGCACACGACCTATATTATTTTGACCATTCAATGAGCGCTTCCTACACCATGCAATGTTCGTCTGACCGCGTATGGATAATGCACGTTCTGCCGTGAATATTGCGCGTGAATATCTATCACGTTTAATCCATTAACTTGCGTTACAAAATATTGAGAAAAAAAAATCATCATTGGACATTCTACATTTTGTTCTCATTATTTGCCTCCGATTGGCCCCCTGTTTTCCTATGTTTTGGTATAATACCTATATGTTACTGCATCCCTCCCTCTTAATTCTCAAAAATTAATTATGTGTCTCTCATCGTATCCGGACACCTACCCCCTGGACAGCTAAACTCGGATAACCACCCCTAGGATAACCATCCTCTAGGACGACTACCCTCCTAGAACAACTACACACGGACAACTACCCCCATACAACTACCCTCTAGGACAACTACCCCCAGACAACTCGCCCCAGACAACTACCCCCTAGGATCGTTGTCCGTGTGCTAGTTGTCCTAGATGGTGGTTGTCCTAGAGGGTGGTTATCCGGAGTGTGGTTGTCCAGGGGTAGGTGTCCTAGAACCGTCTCTCATTAATCTGCATCTACATCGATCTACGTGTTGCAATGCTTGGGTCAAAGTACCTTCTCCAATGAACCAACAGGTAACGTATTGGAAAGGTGATTTCTTTCCATGTTGACTCGACACAACCAGTCGATAATCAGACGAGCTTTCACGTCTTGATGAAGGCGCCTAGGACCTGCTTCACACAACTTGTTATCAACAACAAAACAATGTTGAATTTCTATGACGAATTTGCTCATAGCAAATCGAATGCAACGATTTCAGTAGCTTATAACAGCTATTGTAACTTGTTATTGATAACAAATTTTGTGAAACAGGACCCTGTCCTAACATAGCCAGGTAATGTTGGAGCGCCTTGAGGACCTTGCAAGGTCGATACGTGCGCTATATAAGAATCCAATATTATTATTATTATTATTATTACACATTAAGAAGTTCCCTTCTCTTCAATAATTTGCTAGAAGCGACTGATGCTTATGTTTTTCGATCCATCACGAGCGCCGTTTTGTGAGTGAACGACATTTCTAGATTTCAAAGTGTGTAGATTAGGAGATGCATCAACCTCAGAATTCTTAAAGTAACAACATTTCCAGTTTATCCACGATTACTCTAGAACCCAGGAGAAGGATGATTTGTTTTCAAAGATTGTCACTTCTTAAATATAGCTTTATGTCTATGGTTAACTTTTGTATTGCTTGAAAACATACTTATCACATATTGATTACCAGAAAACCTCAAAATTACCATATTTCATGTTTTTCATTTGATTGCAGTAGCTTTCAATGTCATCCATAACTCATTAACGAAAATGTGAAATTAACTTGTTATTTATGGATGTACAACCAGTACTCTCTCAAGTGTCAAAGTTATCTGATATCTCTCTCCCTTTATCTCTCTTTCTCTCTCCTCTTACCTTTTCTCTCCCTCTGTCTTTTTCTCTCTCATACTTTCCTGGATCTCCTGTGCTGTCTGTGTTTTCCCTCGTTACTTCTCTTCTTTACTTCCCCCCAGCCCTTTAATTTTGTTCTCTCATCTCTCTTATTTCAAACGAGATCATAAAAATATGATTGTGGAATTTATGCATTTGTCACCTGTTTAGCGAACTTTAATAATTATGTAGGTGTATAACTGATTTATCAAAAAAATTCAATCCCTATATGTTATCTCTTAACATGATTTGCTGGATAATTTTGCTGTTGTTTATTATGTTTGCATAGATGCTTTTACGCAATGTACAATATTCTGCAATTCAGCCATCTGGCTGCAAATGAATTTTCAATAAAACCATTACCATTACCATTACCAAATGACTGTATTCATTTATTCGAGCATCTGTAGAAGTATCGATATTGCAATAGGTATTTCATTACAACATTACATTGTGAAAAACGTCTAATTTATTAGCAACCCAGCTGCCATTAAGCAGGAGTGCTCGCAATAATATTTGTCTGTGATTATAATTCATTAGTATCAATATACTGACAATTCTTTTCTCCTAAAGCGGAATAATATAACCAAAACAAGAAGAAAATTGGTTTGAAAATTTTCTATTTTCTATTTTCTATCGTGAACTGAACCATGATTCGTTACCCCACTGCCTTCGTGACCCTGTAGTAAATCTTGCTATATGTAGTGTAGACCTATCAATTATCAAAGGTTTAGATTTGTCACAATATACAATATTCAGCAGAGCATGCAAACCGTTGGACCAATTCAATTGATTGGAAACAGAATGCACATTGAAGCAGGAATGAAGAAGAAAGGAATGGAATTACGTAACCAGGTTGCATTAGAATATTTCCAATACGCATCATGAATTTCTAAAGCCATATTAAACCACTATTTTTCTCTATGAGATTCTGTGTCAATGTGAGATTCTTAGTATCTCTCTCTCACATTGTATTAAACTTTAACACGCTTTCTTGTAGGTGTGCTTACATAGTACTTAGCGGGTGACATGTCGGCTGAAAGGTTATTTTATTGCAATCCCGATCACTAAATTGTAATCTTTCTTTGATTTAGAAATATGCAGAAAAGAAGTCGTAGTAATTTATGTCCGACAGCTAGTTAAAATTTGCAAACATACACGTTGTAAGCGACCTTATTGTTGACAAATACAAATTCGAGAATCTTATGCCAAAGTAAACAATATTTATAGCATGTTTCAGGTGTTAATCAGAAGTTGAAAACAATTATACAAACGGGTATACTATTAGCTACTATAGGGTAATGCTATACAAAGTTAGGAAGATATAGAAATATTACGTGTATGAAGGATTTTGAGCCAACCAGAAAAGGGCATATTTTGTGCTTATAGAAAATGTACGCAAAAGCCCTTGCAATATATTAGGGAACAGTAAGGACACGTTTTTTCGCTGCGTGTTTGATGTGGGGGTTAATAAGAATACACGAGGATTTATACAATGGTGACAATTTGATTTTTATACAATCGACAAGATTTTGAACATATATTAATATTGAACGGCTATTCTTTCAAAACAAGGGTGTATATCGCACTCGCTTTTAGAATATTTCACTTGTTGTGCCGACTCGTGCAATAATGCTCATCAGCTAGAGTGATATACCCTTGTATCCCTTTCAAGGTCATTCGATATGATACTTAAATACCCTAATTATCGGTAGTTCCTAAGCTAATATTGGAGGTTATATTAAAATCTCACCTGACATGTGAACCTACAACTGCCCATATTGAACTTTGACCCCATGGGATTCCCCCGATGAGGTACCCCGCAGCGCCTCCAAACCCAGCCATAAAGCTGAAGGTAGCAAGCCCACGTGTGTGATCTGATGGGTGTGTCACGTCAATCAAATAGGCGCGGCTCGGTGATTGGCAGGCGTCACAGCTGAAGTCAAGGAAAGCCACACCCAGGATGGTAAAGATAACACCACAGGCATGTCCCGCAATGAAATGACCGGTCTCCGTCAAGGGCGTGGTCGCCTCCCATGTCGTATTATCAAAGATGCCTTCCGTTGTCGGGGAATCCCCGTAGGAAGATTGATCAGGATTCTGAAAAGAGTAGGATGATGTCACCAAAGCTGTTTCTTCCAGGGAATTACTGACGGTGGTCCCGAAGTCATGTGTCATTGGGTTTTCCTCTGAGTAATTCCCATATGAAAGTGATGATGATGACGACGATGTCGAGGAGTCGTGGTGTCCACATACCGTGAGGCCCAACCGATATCCGTTGGGGACCAAAAGGAGACCGATGAAGATAACGGCGGAGAGCAGCAAAATGAAAGGACGTCTACGACCGAGTCTGGAGGAACAACGGTCACTTGCTGAACCTAAGACTGGCATGACGAAAAACCCGATCAAGGGACTTAAACACCATATCATCGTCATAAATCTCTGTGGAATACCGATCTTGAGAAGGATCGGCGACACGAAGGCTGTTTCGGCGGCGTAGCAGAACTCGATGCCGCACACCGTCCCACTAAGTCGTGCCAATCGAAACCATGACTTTCGTTGGGTGCTGACTCCGTCTTCATCGGTATGATCAAGGTCTCGACCACCATCGCAGCTGATGATGGGGATCGTATCTTCGGCTCGATGCCGAACCAGTCGTCGCCATCCTGTACGACATGCGCTGATGATCCCATCAAAAATAAGTCCAATACGAGGATCCATTTCCACTTTAATTTCACTTTTCTCTCGAATACAGTGTTATCCACCTCTAAAATCTAATTTTGAAATATGTTACTTCACCACTGCAGACCTTTTCACGGACGCTAAAACACAGAAGTAATGAATGCAAACAAAGCTAAATTCAGTTTCACGCTTCTGGCGTTGATTACGCAACTTCTCCTCCAAGCTTCTGGTGTCTCGATGCTAATTACTCCATATTTTTCATTAGTTGCAGTTATCATTGTATCCAGATGGCAGATATATTACAGCACATGCTACAATAAACACTAACGGCTGAAATGAAGTGTTGGCATTAAAGATGGCATGAAGTCTTGCGACAGACATTTAGAAACACGCGACGAAAGAAGAGATTTGCTGTCTCCCATAGCCTACCAACCGCGTCCTCTCTAAGCTGTGTCACACTCTTCTCAAAATTGACTTCCAAATCAGGGTGATGGCCGGCCGAGCTGAAATCGCACTCAGTTGCTTTCAATTTGCCGTACTACTCACTCCGATTTGATTTAGCACGCAGCGCAGATCACTCGGGCCATCCCATTAAGAAGACCGCAGTAATTTCGCAGACGATAGGTTCTCTCCACAGCGACCCCATACGAGGCGGAGTAATATTCTAAAATGTCACGATCGTTCGCGCGCGCAAAATCCATACCTCCCCACCCCCAAAACTGTCCCTGTCTCTCGCTCATCATTCCTCTCCTGATGTACTGTCTCTACCTCTAGATCTATCCATCTGCCTCTCCATGTAATACATGTATGTCTATTTCTGCATATCCTCTATTTCTCTTTCTCTCTACACCTCTGAATGCTTTTATCTTCAGCTTTTTCTTTCTTTCTTCTTTGTCTCTCAAATATATGAAAATGTGGCCTTCTAGCTATCTTTTTCTGTAGTTTTGTTTTACAATCTCACACAACACCTCGCTTTTATTCTTCTGTCTCTATATGTGTCTAATGACCTCTTCTTCTGCCCTGTGACTATAAATGCACTTGAAAAGCAGCTGCCTACTTCTACCTCACATATACTGGAGAGAGTGAGAGAGAGAGAGAGAGAGAGAGAGAGAATGAGAAAGAAAGAGAGAAAGAGAGAGAAAGAGAGAGAGAAAAGAGATAGAGAGAGAGAGAGAGAGAGAGAGAGAGAGAGAAAAGAGAGAGAGAGAGAGAGAGAGAGAGAGTGTGTGTGTGTGTGTGTAGGGGTGGTGGGTGGTGGTGGATTTCCAGGAACTTTGAATGGTGTCGTGTTGCAGCAAATTATTTTATCTGTTCGTTGCATAAAGTCCCTTAAAGGCACACTGTCCTACTTGTAGCTACTTGCTCCCTCTATATAGAAAACTTCCCAAATCGGTGCCTGTTGGTCCCCCATGATCCTCTTTTTCTTATGTTAAATGAGAGCTGAGTTAATGAGATAGCCACCTGTCACAGTGACCTCGATGGCTCGCTGTGTGTTCTAATCCCTTCTAGCTGCAGTAGTAACGCCTACCTTTAACAGCACATTATACTTCTAATATACCCATCCGTTTTTTCTCCGTCCCTAAAGCTTACCAATATGATCGCTTAGGTTGCAATCACACGTTATACTTACACCAAATATAATGAACCCCAACCCTCGCCATACCCCATGGCTGTCCAATCTACCAGAGCTCCGCCCCTTAGAGCTTTCAGTTTGTTCGCACAATGTCGGCAATGACGTCATTGACTGCAAAACACCTGTATTTCTTTCCGTTTTCCAGGCGACTTTGAGCGAATTCATTTCCCGTAGTCGAGCCTCGTGTATTGTGTGTGACCATGTACCCAGTCGGCATTATCATTTCCCGTTTACTCTCAGACTCTCTCCTTACTTTTCAACCTCTACCTTTCCCCCTTCCGCTACTCCTCCCTCCCCCTTCCTCGCCTGGCGCTTTGTGCAAAGCATGGAAACTATAGCAACTGACTGCAGAATATTGTATTCCCGCCTAAACTTCACTTGCTTTGAATGTTTTTATTTAATTGATATATAACATGGTTGATCCAGGATTATTCAGGGAGAGGAGGGGCAGGGTGGTTGTT
Organism: Strongylocentrotus droebachiensis; assembly: GCA_035222895.1. Lineage (NCBI taxonomy): Eukaryota > Metazoa > Echinodermata > Echinoidea > Camarodonta > Strongylocentrotidae > Strongylocentrotus > Strongylocentrotus droebachiensis. Next base: position 197,526 of record JAVYIG010000245.1, on the reverse strand, counting down.
GGCGCAATTACATTTAGGCCTATATGTTATTTCACAAGCTGAAATTGAAATTTAAACTAATCTTTATGGGGCATAAACAAAACATGACAAAAATGTTAGATTCATTCTGAATAATACATTAATAAAATACTACTTCTAGTACAAATAAATCGGCCTATTTACCTTGGGAAGCCTTATCAATTTTAATACTGCTCTTTCTGCTGGGCATTTCCAGGTAGGTATATACATCTGGGTAGAGAAAACAAAATGAAGCGCCAAGGATGTAAGCACCGAGCGCAGATCGAACCCGGGCCCTCTCGTTTGTAAGTCAAGAGCCTTCACCAATATACGACAATGCTGCCAACACAGATGGATGGCTTCAGTTGTGGATCCAGGGTTGCGCTACATGGGGGAGGGGGGGGGGGGAGAAAAATGAAAATTATTTGAAGACAAACAGCAAAACTTAAATAGCATTAAAGACAGGAAAAAGAAGCAAAACAAAGTATTGAGTGATGAACTTCATGAGCGTCATTCAATGACAAATGACAAAAATCATTCACAAGTCTGCTGATAACCAATTAGAAGCAAAGATTTCACTAACTAACATGACTTGTATAACACAAACTGTAATTTGTCACTGATAACAAGTTTTGCGAAACAGGGCCGTATTCAAGGATATATTCTTTTGATACAGTCGTGACACTTCAATCTTTGTGTGGCTCGTAAGTGGAACAGAATGGAAATGAAATGTTGACGAGCATAGAAGTCGTTTACCAAACGTTGTGCTCACCAGCATCGTCACTTTGATACGAGACTGGTAAAAGATACGAGACTGCTCAAAAGATACGAGACTGCTAAAAGATACGAGGGCTCGTGAAAGCACACTTCATACATACTCATACAAGCTACTTTTTATTGTTAAAGTGAAATTTAAAAAAATTATAGCTCATGAGGAGGGTCCGCTAGAACCACAGGATCACCTAGGCTTTTTGGCCCTGTTCTTAAGGCGATCTTCCGGAGATATGAAAGTAGTCATATTAATACAGTCGTCATCAGTAAAGAAATAGGAGATATAAAAGTAGTCATATTAATACAGTAGTCATCAGTAAAGAAATAGGAGATATGAAAGTAGTCATATTAATACAGTAGTCATCAGTAAAGAAATATGAGATATGAAAGTAGTCATATTAATACAGTAGTCATCAGTAAAGAAATAGGAGATATGAAAGTAGTCATATTAATACAGTAGTCATCAGTAAAGAAATAGGAGATATGAAAGTAGTCATATTAATACAGTAGTCATCAGTAAGGAAATAGGAGATATGAAAGTAGTCATATTAATACAGTAGTCATCAGTAAAGAAATAGGAGATATGAAAGTAGTCATATTAATACAGTAGTCATCAGTAAAGAAATAGGAGATATGAAAGTAGTCATATTAATACAGTAGTCATCAGTAAAGAAATTCTGCTCTTACATTACACCCAATCATGTTGAGAATACTTCCATCAAACTTATGAATTCTTATTCCGATATTTTCATAACTACTAAGTTCCTATCAAGTTTTCTTCTGCAGTGGCACTGGCGATACTCTGACTCGATCAACAAGATAGTGTCTCAATGATCAGTTTTTCTTCTCCTGTTGTTTGTTTCTCAATCAGCGTATTTTGAGTTCATGAAATCTTTACGAATGCTTTACTAATTCCTAGTTCTCTGTTTAAGATAAAATCAACTGTTTTTCACTAATTTCTAAATTCATAAATTCATATCGTCTATATTCTCCCATGATTAATTAATCCTGAAATATGTTTAGAGCTTCTTTGACTTTCCATGTGTGTTTTGTCCGTCTCGATAAAATAAAAAATGAAATGAGGGTTTTTCGCTCATGAGTGAAACCAGTTTTATTTATAAAGATACAAAATGTAACAAGCGAATGATAAAGTGTTGTAAAAACCGTCTTTTACTATTCTAGGTTGAATACAGAAACAGAAAAAGCATATAGAATTGTGTGTTTATATATACTGGGTAAGTTCATTGGCATAGCTCTGTGTGTGCATCGGGATTGCTATCATCCAATAGTATATATCTCTCTCTCTCTCTCTCTCTGTCTCTCTGTCTCTCTCTCCCTCTCCCCCTCTCTCTCTCTCTCTCCCCCCCTCCTCTCTCTCTCTCTCTCTCTGTCCCCTCCCTCTATATACACTACACGTGTTATTACTTGCCATAGTGTGATTCTAGCAAGATAGTGCGAACTTCGCCTCGGGGTAAAAACCCCATCCGTTGCAACCTTTAGCTGTCTACCACTCCATTACCGACTGTTTCACAATGCTAAAGTGAGAAGATTGGTTATGTATGCGGGGCTTACACGCCTTAATACTGGTTTCGATGCCTCGGACAGACGCGGGAATACAAATTACATCAATTCACGTCCAATGGAACTCTCACTAACCCGATATTATATACCTAGAAAGTCTCTAGTACATCTATATACGCGGAAGGCAATATGCAACGCCGTTAACCCGTGGGCCCTATAATCGCAACTAAACTATGTAGCTTTTCTACAATATCTTTGATAATGAAACTAAAATATGTCATCTGGAATAGAAACGTACTTTAATACTTGTCAATACAACATGACTCGATTTATACAAAAAACGTGAAGATATCTAACTGAGCATAAAGGATAGACATAAAATAAAGAAAACAACTATACAATAACGAAATATTTGAATACAAATATAAAAATCTGAGCGAGTATGTCTATGCAGCATCAGCTACACGATTAGTCAAAATGAGGTCGCGTGACATAGGATAGATTGCCTATCATGGTTGCTACACTAACAGTTAATAGTTAAAGTTGTATACCTCTATTTAGTATGTCGAATAAATCTAGTCATTTGATTGGTCGAAATTGGAGTCGTGATTTTTAGCCATGCCCGTCTAACGGTCAATAGTTAATGAGAAAAATGCCCGTTGCCCCGGGTAACGGCCGCAAAGTTAAATTTTGCTGAAATCCCCATTGGTTTACGTGTAAAAAGTTTCTTTGTGCGAGTGCACATCCTGCTATGACCCCTCGGCGCACGTCGCCTTGAACCTTTATAAATAGCCATGCCTCTCATAGCAGTCAATATATCTAAACTATCACATACTATCCAATGGTATGGGATGCATTGGAATAACACAATTAAGTGCGTTCGCGGATTTCCCCGGATAAATACCCCGGTCACAGTAAATTCACTACTAAAGACGGTATCACAATTGTGGATCAAACGTTACATTTAGCTTGTTTAAAGTTGATACTCTAAGCAAATAAATGTCCCTTAATTTGTTACCTACGGCAAGTATATGTTATTTTTAAGTTTTTCAATTACTTAGTATATCACAAAAAAATTCTGTCTACTCGAAATCCTCGATTGAAATGTCTAAAATATCCGCCTCTCTTTGCATAGAAAATCAGTCACGACGCTGGTCTACTATTTATGACCTCACGTCCGGGAGAGAGTATATTCACGTACCCGGATGTTCCATAGCAAACATGTGCAGAGTGATACGATTTTCTGCATATTTTTGTTTCAAAGGCTGAAAAGTCTAATAAATCATAATTCTATGTACAATTCTTTACCTTCCCCTAGTACTTCATAGTATTAATATCAATTCCCCTTTTAAAAATTATGACATATACATGCCAACGACGTGCTATTAGTCGATATTTTCACCATGTAATTTTTGTTTTGGTGTCGAAATCGGCCCAGGCACGGAGTGAACAGTAGCTGTCTACCCATGCACAGTTCATTACCATACACTACAGCGATCTCCCGATGGTTTCTTCTTCCTTTTTCCCATGTCTTTCGCCTTCCTTGGCCCTGAACATCCTTCATCTACCAATTCTGACACCGGTAGTCAGGATCAAGTCTTTGTTAGTTGTTTTTCTTAGCTGGCAACGTCGCTTTCATTCTCTTGCAATTGCCGATAAACATATAACTAGCGCACGTACGTTCCATCACAAGCAAGCAGCGCCTAGAGCAGCGGCTTGGTCTTACCTCCCGATTCTGCCCGTTCATGCAAGAGCCGCATCACTCGCCAAAATATTATAGAGGAAGCGCGCTTGCATGATCTCGTTCAAGTTTGATATTTTACAACATAAAATGTTTAACTGGTACTGTTTCCTTTTTGAGGCAGTCACATACATCTATGATAAGTACTATCATAGTTCTAGACCTATTCGTTTTACAAAACTGCTCATGTACATCTGATGACAATATAATGCATCCGCCTATTCATAAGTGCACGATTTAACTTTAATTCCTAAGCAGTAAACTCGTCTTAAATCTCTACCAAATAGGTGAATATGAGGATATAAAAAGAAATCAGCGACTGGAAAATGTTGCTTCGTTATTCTTCATTCAAATGAAAACAGAAAATCCATCAAATATACTCCTTAACAACAACAAATCTAAGCTCTGACAGGATAGCATTTACGTAGGGATATCACTGCCATTCACTCTCACTGAGCCCATGACTCCCGTTCGTGACGTCACGGATAGAGGCCCGACTCTACGTGCACTTCCGGGTTTCAGACTTAGATATTTTGGTAGGGTTTACTCGAATAAATTCATTATTCTAAACTTGTTTTGTCGGGTGGACACCATTTGGTGTTATTATGGGGGTTAAAAGCTTTCTATTTATGTAATTATCTCAGTATTTGGGATTGTCTTAGAGTATCAACTTTAAGTTCCTACTATTGTACCTTTCATTGAGTTTCTGGTAGTGATTGGCATATCATAGATTTGATCAAACCATAGCGGACCTGGGTTAGAAAGTAGACATACGTGTATGCTATAGGTGTACATTCTAAAGGAAATCTTGCAATTTATTAACACGTGATAGCAATAAAACAACTAGCACTAACATCATGTGCTAATAGGCAGTTATGCTAAGATCAATGCGAAATTTCTTCGTTTAAACAAGGCATTCCACATTTCATAAATACCTTTATACCAAAGTTTTAAACCGTACGTAGATGAAATTGGAATACATTTGATGTCGCCTCTACGATTAATAAATCATGATTTAGGATAGATTTCACTCATATATTAGCAAGTTCTTCGGCAATAGAATGCCACTTTCATCTGACTTTTTCATCAACGAACCAAATTACCTCTATTATGTGCATACAGACGATTTCATCGAAGAAAGTCACGGAAGATGTGTCATTTGGTTGCCATGACAACGCAAAGAGGATCAACATGGAACTTTTTCTCTATTTCTCTGACGTAGTATTATTGGGTTACGAGTGTGAGATGATGTGGGCTCATTCCTTTTTTCCTTTTGATGTGAAAATTCACGAGGAACGGAATTACTTTGATTACCTTGTTAGTTTTTCTCTTGTACTGTTCTGTCAACAGCTACTTTTGACAATCTCTTCCTCTCTCACTTTCTGGCTCTCTCTGGCTCTCTCTTTCTCTCTCCCTCCCCCCGCTCTATCTTTTTTCTCTCTCTTTCTCTTTCTTTTTTCTCTCTCTCCTCCTTCTCTTTCTCTCTCTCACTCTCTCTCCCTCCCCCGCTCTATCTTTTTTCTCTCGCTTTCTCTCCCTCTCTCTCGCTTTCTCCTTATCTTTCTCCTTCTCTCGCTCTCTCTTTTTTTATCTCTCCTTCTTCTCCTCTCTTCTTCTTTCTTTATCTCCCTCTCTCGCTTGCTCTCTCTCTCGCTCTCTCTCTATATATAGCTCACTTACGAACGTGCTGACACAGATTAAGCTCGAAATTGTATTTTTACGGATATAGCTTGGTAAACAGCAGGTTAAACATGGAGCTAGGAGGCGAAGCTGCTGGGGGGGGGGGGGTGTTGTCAGTGAGTATCAAACTGAAAGGGGACCCTAAAATGTAACACATTGTTTTGTGAGTGTTAATTATTTCACATTCCTTTTTTATTTTTATTTCGATTCTAGTTTCTATTCTTCTTTTTTGCGTTTCAGATATTTTGTTTAGGGGGAGGAAGAAGGAGGGCTGGTCAAAGCATTTTAAAGTGGAAAAAACACTCCAAAATCTGAACAGTTATTTGTTTTGTTTTTTGTTGGCCTAACAGAAAATTCGGAGTGAAATATATCCACAGAAAAAATTAGTCAACTTGACGAAGAGCATCAACAAAAATTTTCTTGATTACATATCCACTTCAGGTATATCAATTTTCATTTAAATCTTAAAATTATTCTTCAAATGTTTGAGTAACATCATATTCTTCACGGGTACTGCAAATCAATTTCCAGAAGCTAGCCAGTGTGAAAAAGTAGAGCTTTTTATCTATATTCTAGTTCATCCAAAAAAGCAGTCCCTCAGGAAAAGATATGAGATGTTGAAGAGAGATATTGATACCCAAAATGCCATCTTTCATTCCCTCCGTCGAGATGGAAATATCATCGTCAAAATTGTCAGGGGATGCTGTAGAAGGAGAGAGGACGTCTGAATGTCAGAGATATGAAAATATTACGATTTAGACGGAAACAATTGCCGTCCCAATATATCTAGCGAACAAATTGCTTATCAAGCAAGTGAACTGTTTCTATTTCCGTCTTCCTTTGCAAAAGCCATTATGATGACCAATTTAAAATACAGAAGAACTCTACAAGATACTGTGTTACTGATTTGACCGAATCTATATTGTAAACCGAATCCAGAAGCTTTGGTTCAGTACCATTGGGTTGTAGGTGACATTTGAAAAGATCGGAGCCGATCGATGAATAAGAGAAACATTGGTATTTGGGGGTCCTGGGGGGGGGGGGGTGTTTCGCAAAGACTAAGATCGACTTAATGTTGGGCTTAACTATGGAAGGCCGTTCATGCATGCCACTGTTTGCTCTCACCATTTGCTGGCATTGGTATCTCAGGGGACGTATAAATCATGGTCAAAAATCTACAGAATTAATTTTTCTTGATAATTCATTATTGAAGAAAAAACATTATCTAAAGATCATAATGGTGAGAGGAAACGGTGGCATGAACGGCCTGCCATAGTTAAGTCGAACTTAAAGTCGATCCTAGTCTTTGTGAAACACCCCCAGGAATACTTCAGTGTCAGCTTCGTGATATTCACCATGAGTGATTGCAAAGCACAGTAAACAGACACTAACTTTTGGGTATTAACTGAAAATTTGACACTTTTACATGTCACAAAAACAGTTTAAAAAAATTATTACGATTTACAGGCATTTGAATCATATTGTGAGGATTCAAAGTTCATACCCCAAACAAACACCAAACAAAATAAAACAACACAAAACAAGATTCACATAGGTTAAATCCCTTTTGGAGATTATGTGTTGATTTTCACCCCAAAGAAATTGCCTCTTAATCAAAGTTTTGAACCTTATGATGCAAACTTTCACCGAAAAAGAAAGAAAAATCCTCTTGGAAAATCTATTATCTTATTTTTTAAAGAAAAGTCTCTAAGCAGCAGCCGTATAATTATGTCTAAAATGACCATGTTGCCAGATACATAGAGACATATTGTGATATGCGCTATAAATACGGTATAATATTATTATTATTACGTGCATGCAGAGCTTAAAATGATGTACAAACACGTCATAAAAAGAAGAGGCTCGCTTGACATTTCCCATGATCTAGTATATCCAGCTTTCTTCGCAACAAACTCAATCCATTATCAAAATATCACAGATCTACGTATGCTGATAATATGACGTTTGATTTACAAAAGGCAGAGGGTCGAGGCGTATCTAATTAATGTACGCGGTGAATTGTTATCAGTTTAATCCAGAGTTATTAGTTAAAAGCTCCATCAATTTTACAGCAGGCAGTGAATGCGAAGGCCATTAAGTATGCTGCAAGTATGATAATGGAGAAGGCGACATTGTGTAGTAAAGTGTAACGTATTACGCCAAATGGAAGTCTGTGACGTCATCCTAATTATGTAATACTCTCTTAATACAAATGAGACAATATGTATTAGATGTTAGATATTTTGTATTTTTTGTAAACATTTCTTAAGTGAGACTAAATTTTTACAAATGATTATAATTATAGTACATGTATTATATTGCATTGATTAAACTGCATTGATTTACATCAATAATCTGTTTATAAACATATAAATCATAAATCAAAAATACAATGCAATGCAATGTAACAAATCAATATTCTGTTCGTAAACATATATTATATCATGTAAATTAATTTACAATGCAGCGTAGCAAAACAGAAGTAAAATCATATACAGCAGAAAAACTTTTTTCCTTCTTGTAATAACATGACAAATAATGCTTGAAGTAAATAATATAATATACCATAATATATCCGAAGATTTAGATATAAAAAACTTAATATCGCAATTTTCTAAATAGATTATAACTCATGCTATACAAAATAGGTATATGGCAGAAGAAGAGGAAGAAGAGAGAGAAAAATAGAGAGAGAGAGAGAGAGAGAGAGGGGTGATAGAGATAAAGAGAAATATATATAATATATATATATAGAGAGAGAGAGAGAATATTACAAGAGAAAAAAGGGGATGTGTTGTGTTCAACAGGTTTGATAATAAATATCACTTCGTCATCATCATGAGTCGACATGACTGCACTCATCAGGTTAGGATGAATATCAACTATTGAAGTTTAACAACAATCGGTCAAGCAGGTCTGAAGGAGGCACTCATCACCCATCAACATTAAACCATCAGTATCATCATCATATTTATTCCCACCCTGGAAAAGCTTTTTTTTTGCAATACGTCTTTAGATAACCTTTGACCTAAAAATCGACAATCTATGATTCTTTGTTTAAGATGCAAATTTACATATAATTATGTCAATATTTTCTTCATTTTTATTTTATTTTCGACTATACGTTTCCTATTAACACGGCAACATAATATTGCAGAGATCAAATTTCTTGATCTAAAACTTTCGAAACGCCATGACCGAGTGCAAGATGAAATGTGAAACTGATTCAAGCATACTTCAACAAAATTTATGTTAGAACAGAACAGTACAGTTCTGTAGGTATTATTGGGTAGGTAATACATCAACTGAAATGAGCCGATACAAGTAACGAATGAGAAAGGTAATTCCTTTCAATGTTGACTCGACACAATCAGTCGATGATCAGACGAGTTTTCACGTCTTAGTGAAGGCGGCTGATCTTCACATTACACATTTAGAAGTTCCATTTCTCTTCAATAATTTGCTAGAAGCGAATGATGCTTATGTTTTCAATCCATCATTGGCGCCATTTTGTGAGTGAACGACATTTCGAGATGTCAGTTTAGGTAAAGTAGGGGATGCATCAACCTCAGAATTCTTGAAGTATCATCATTTTCTCTCACTCCCATTGTATTTTTCTCTCCCTCTATCTCTCTCTATCTCCCTCTATCTCTCTCTTTCTGTCTCCTTCTCCCACTCTCTTTTCTTTCTATCCCTCCCCTCTTAGGCCGCGATGCATTCTCAGTAAAAAAAACATTATCAATTCAATTCAACTCTATCTCTCTCTCGTCTTTCTTTTTCTCTTACCCTCTTTCTCCCCTAAAACGCTAAACCGACAGTGTACGTTCTAATTATAATATAAATTACATTTTAAATAATTAAATTACATTTTAAATAATTAAATTACATGTATAAATAATATGATATTATATATATATATATATATATATATATATATATATATATATATATGTATGCATTACGGTATTTATCAATATCATCATTAAAATTATTTTTATTAGCATTATTATTATTGTTATAGTTATTATATTGCTATTTTCATTATTATCATTATTATCATTATTATTTATCATAATCATTATTTTTATTTTCATTATTTTTTCTCTAATTAATTTTTATAAAGTAATTGTAGTAATATACCGCACTCTAGCATATCAGTTACCCATTAATACCTGGCTGGAGAGTGGGTAATGTAGATTGATTTCTTGCAAAGGTCCACTAGTGACCCGACTGGGATTCGAGCCCTCAACCTCACAATAGAAAGAGAAGTTAGCCACCACTTCCACAGTCATGCATACTGTTATAGTTATAGTTAATGCTATTTACTGGCAACCTATATATATACATATCATTTTTCGTTTTTGTTTCTGTTGTATGTTTCACCTGTAATGGAAATATCGACTTTTAATAATCCACATTTTCAGGACTAAAAATGTCATGATCACTTTTTTTTTGAGGATTCAAACAAAATACCACTTTCTTGGAAAGTTATCAAATCGTTATAAAAAGTGCCTCCATATAAATGTATAAAGATGATCAGTTTCAGTTAATTTTGAAAATGCACCAAATTACAAGTAGTGTACACTGTGAAAAATTTGGGCAATATTATTTCAACACTTTGCCCAACGTTGTGCCAATAGTCAACCCAACCATCTATTGGGCAATATTTTGCCCAGAGGTATTGGTAAACGTAAGTACCCTACTTCACACGTACATAATTGTTTCGTATTTTGACCAAAATTTGGGCAAAGATATGACCCTTCAACTGCCCGACTACGGTAGCCCACTTGTTGGGAAAATCTTGACCAACTGTTGGGCAAAATTCGAAACAATTTGCCTAATAGATGGTTGGGTTGACTATTGGCAAAGTGTTGGAAAATATTGCCCAACCTTTTCACAGTGTATAAAGGTCGAGATTTTAGAGCTATGCCGCCCCCATCCTTCTGGTTTGTCAATATAATAATCACAGTTGTCTTGCGCTTAATACTACGTTTCTGAGCGCTTTACATTGTAATTATTACTTGATTAAATTGCCAATCCTCATATTATACTGCACACGCTCTACTCCCTGAGGGGTATTCCGACCAGGCGCTATTTTACAAGCGCACACATGCCAATCCAACACCATTAACGTTCGCATCCTACCGGATACTCATTTAAACATCTGGGTGGAGAGTGGAAAATGTAGATTAATGTCTTGCCAAGTGATATTTAGTACCGCAACGGGACTTGAACCGCGAACCATTGTGATCCACAGTCTAGTGACGTATCCACTAGACCACGCCACCTCTACGATCTCTCAGGCTGCGAAATCACTTTCTTTTTACACCCAATAGATTGAACCTCACCCCTCCTAATGCCCCATAGCTATCCAATCTGACAGAGCCCCGCCCCTTACAGCTTTCAGTGTGTTCGCACAATGTCGGCAATGACGTCATTGACTGACAAACACCTGTATTTCTTTCCGCTTTCCAACGAATTCATTTCCCGTAGTCGGGACTAATAATTGTGTGTGACCATGTACCCAATATTTTGACACACACTTTTTGTTGGTATACTCTATCTCACTTTTACGTATCCCCTCTCTCTTTTTATCTCTCTTCTCTTTCCCTCTATGTCTTTCTTTTCTTTATCTCCTTTCCTATGTTTCTACCTCTGTCTTTTCTCCAAGCATGATGAATGAAAGGGCAATGACTACAGAATAATGTATTCGCGCTTAAATGGGTCCATAATGTATATAATTATAATCATAATTATGTTACCTTTGCAGAATAGTGCGGCGGTCACTTTCCTTCGCTCACCAAATTCCTAACTTCATTTTGTCCAGCACTATATCTAACCCTATAAATCGTAAACTCAATTGCAATCCTAGCCTTTAATATTTTATCTCGGACGAATTAATACCCGGAATACCCCCGAGAGAAAATATTAGAAGGCGTTGTCGATTTCAATTATTTCCATTGTTGTTTATTACACTTGAACCAAGTCTATGTACTATCTTGACTGCGCCAAGGGAGTACCGTATGAGACCCTTAAAGGTACTATGTCCCATTTGCAGACCAAAATATGAAAAGATTAAATTCCAACGGCATTTGAAAGATAATACTACATGTAATTTAGAACTTCCCTAAACAAAGGGGGGCTTGAAAAGTGGGAAAATAACGACTATTAGTTGTCGAATCGACTTAAGAGCTATAGAGCCAGTAAGTAATAGTCTGATTTTCAGACCATTGTACCGAATGGTCCTACGTTTTATGCTGCACAAAGATTCAATCAGTTTAATTTGTGCCATTACAAGAAGTGGGTTATTGATGTAGACAAATGCTCATGTACCCTTTATAGCTCATTGTATGTATGCTATTACCAAAGAAGAAAAAAAGCCAGTCAGTCACTCAATAGTGTCTGACAGTGACGTCTAGCAAGTAAACGGGTTTCCTTGCATAATTTGAATATTAGGACACTGCCCCAACGTTTAAATTTCACAGATATGACATAATGACATATTCATAATTCCTGCAAAGTTCTACAGAATTTGATGTTGGCTGCAAAAGGGACATAGTATCTTTAAACTTCCCCTGCTTCAAAAATGTTGTATGTCAATATGGTACTGATAATGTATTGAGGGTTATTCGAATACTAATTATTTCGGAGCGAGGCGGGGGGGGGGGGGGGGCTCAATGATAATTATATGTCAAAACTATTCGAAACGCTGATTAATTAATATTTTGGAGCTGAGGCACGTTCTCCGAACTAAAGGGGTCATATTAGTTTAAAAGGCACGTTGCTTCTGTGGCCCAAGACGTTTCGCTATGACCTAAATAATAACTTATCTCAACTGATCAACAAATTATTCTTTCTAATTAATCGCTTACTTATTTTTGCTAGGGTGAGTCGCTTCGTGAGATTCAGAATCCTTGAAGTATTCGTTTTTGACTTATTTCAGTCTAATATATACAATTTTTGCAAACGTATAGAAGGTAAATATTCCGTTTCTAGCAGCGAGTCAAATTGATCGAATTAATGTGGGACTTTCCTCACAGGGTAGGCTGGCATGACCATGTTACCGTTATGTCTATCTTCCGCAATTACACCATGTATACATATTAAAGTATCCTGACTTTAGACATATCCTTATGAAACCAAAATTAATAACTTATTGAATGGAATTAACCAATAATAATAATAATCTAAAAAAACGTTGCTTATAAACCACCGACGTCTCTAAGCGCTATAACAAACAAAATATAATGATAAACAATATTTTTTTTTTTTAAAGGGGCAAATAAACCTACTTATTACAATACATATGAAATACACATCAGTGTGAACAGGGTAAGTTAATCAACAAAAGCAATTTTGAATGAATGTGTCTTAAGTCAAGTTTTGAATTGGTTAACAGTTTGACAGTTTTTTACATTTAAAGGTAGTTTGTTCCAAAGTTCAGCAGAAGCTTTGCAAAAAGAGCGATGACCATGAGAAAGATGACCACCCAAGTAGACACGAGGTTTAATTGCGAAGATGACCGTAGATTGCGTGAGGGTTTGTATTCCTGGATTAGCTGTTGCAGATAAATTGGTGCCAAATCATGAATGCATTTATAAGTTAAAACCAAGATATTGTACATAATGCGGTACGTCACCGCAAGAGTCATTTAGTACTGATGTATGAATCTGGAATCTGGAAGGGCGTAATCTTTTTGGTTACCCTCCATGGAACGATACTGTAGAAGGGGGCTTAGATAAACAAAAAATTTAAAAAAGGTTACACAAAATTCGGGTACATTGATATACACCGAATTTGAATTATCTCATGTTTATATCGAACCAAATAATTATTCATTATATCTTAAATCTGTTATCATACTTGTTTAGCTTTCTTTTATAACTCTCTCTGTATCCCTCTCTCTCTCTCTCTCTCTCTCTCTCTCTCTGTGTATCATTATCTTCTCTTCTCTTTTCTCAATTATCTGCTATCCTAGTTCCGTTGTCCTTGCTCTCTGTCTGTCTGTCTCCTCTCTCTCTCTCTCTCTCTCTCTCTCTCTCTCTCTCTCGTTCTCACCTTCTCTCGTATACCCTTTGGTCAAAGCTCTTTCATTAACCCTCTTTACCAGGTCTGTCATTTTGTGTTTTTAGCCATGATTTTTCTTTCTTTCTTTCTTTCTCTCCTTCCCTTTTGAATATGTATAAGATATAGCTTCGTTGAAAATGGATTCTTTCAACTTCATCCATTAAATCTACTTCTCGTCATTTTCTCTACCTCTCTCTCTCTCCCTCTCTCTCTCTCCCACTCTCTCTCTCTCTCTCTTTCTCTCTCCCTCTCTCTTTCTCTCTCGCCGTTTCTGTCTCTGTCTGCTGAAGGTCTGCGATCCATCCAGATAGTGCGAACTTCGCCTAGGGGTAAAAACCCTATCAGTCACAAACTACGACAGACTACAACGCCATTAGGTATTAATGCGTAATGCTAAAGTGAGAAAATGGGTTTTGTATGCGGGGCTTACACGCCTTAATACCAGTTTAGATGCCTTGGACTGCTGTGGGAAAACAAATTACATCAATTCACGTCCATTTGAACTCTCACAAACCCGATATTATATACCTAGAGAGTCACCATAGGCCTACACATATTTACACGCATGCTAATATGAAACGCTGTTATCATGCAGCCCATATAAATTAGCCTGGTTAAACTCATAAGCTTTCTCTATTGGCGAATTTTTAGGCCTTAAGAACAAAATAGATTCAACAGTCTAAAATGTACATTGATGATATCAGGAAGATACAACAGTAGATAAATGAGTAAATAAATCTAAGGTTAAAAATAATGATACAAGGAAAGATAAGAATGAAAGAGTAAAACAAAATGACGAAGATACATGTGGCTACGACAGTGCTTTCTAAAAATAAAACTAAATAATTTAAAGTCACTTCTCCGCACGTATAGCACGATGAAGAGAAACGAACGCAGAACAAATTTTAATTTACAAACATTTTCTTCCCTAACTGAATTCCCAACAAGCTTTTTTTTTAAAAGAAGACATTTTCAGTTTTATAAACAAGATGTTTTCACTCGATGAGGAATACTGGATGACATAATTTTAAAGTGTGGATGTAATGTCCCTCGCTGGGCCGTTGTATAATTAACCCCCTCTTGAAGTCCCTTAATACATTTGGATGAACACATACGAAGTGTCAAACTGGAGAAATAGATTCATATCGGATGTGTTTTTGTTAATACATAGTACATGTATGAGAAAAGAAACAGGTGTTTTTGTTTATGGAGGGGGGTAGTCAAAGTTCTCGATATAGGTGATGAATGGGTTATACATCTCATTTCCCCCTCTATGTATCATATTGCCAACACGTGTGGTAAGTACTCCACATTACACATCGATCTCTTAATAAACATAGGCTCAATGATATGTAGTCACAAATTGTAATATCATGCAGGCAAGGCAGGATTATCGGTAAAGGATTGTTCAGATATGGCGCGGAATTTATCGGAATTACCTTTAAATTAACGATGTGCTTAAAACAATTCATATTTCCCTCCTAGATTCAGAGCGAAATTGCATAATGCTATGCTCTTTGCCTCCGACCCATTACTTAATCTATAGCTTCTTATCAAACGTTTCATGCTTATTCTGGAAGCGTTTTTATCTTCATATCATACAATTTGTTCATTGTGATATTTTGGCTTGTTATCATTTTTGCATATAACAAAGAAATTCGCATACAAACAGTACTGTTCTATCTTTGCATATAGGCCATACCTATGCTACTTTAGTCATAATCTTACCAATCTGCTCGTCCTGGCCTTCGCTCTTGTCTAACAGCACCCTGCTGCACGTTCCTCGAACATACACCAAAGCCGGCGACAATGCTTTCCATGCATGTGCCCCTCGACTCTGGAATGAGCTTCCATGTTTTATTCGATTATCACCTTCGCTGGATGTCTTCCGAAAATGTCTAAAAACTCTCCTCTTTGACCATAATCAACAACTTCTTCGATATTTTGTATGTAAAGCGCTGTGAAACAACAGTTAGTTTGTAAGAGCGCTATAGAAATGAATTTATTGTATTGTATTGAATAAATTAACGAGGTATCCCCATTTCTTATGTTAGTTATCTAAGGTAGATCTTAACAGATTAAGCATTCATGTTAGGATGCATTATAAATATACTTTTGGGAATTGTTTATCCTTCTATTAATGTTCTCAACTCTTGTAGATGGCAACATGTACAACAATAAAACCATTATTATTGGAGCCATGAGCAAATTACCCTTAATTATTTATTGATATTCTAGATAACAGAACTCTAAATTAAACAAATTTTCCATTAGAACACATGCCCAGTTATGGGGGAAATAAATCCATTCGTATCTTTCAGAAAGATCTTTCGACTCTCTTTCGACCCTCTTTCGACCCTCTACCCCCCCCCCCTCCCCCCTCTCTCTCACTCTCTCTCTCTCTCACTCTCTCTCTCTCCCACTCTTTCTCTCTCTCTCTTTTACTTCTTCTCCCGTCTTCTTCTGTTTTCTCTCACTCCTTTTTTTTACAGCTTACCCATGAAATCTTTAAGGCGTGCTCATAAAAGAAACTTACGCCGCTGTACATGTCTTTATACCCAAGGCCTTATTCCTTCAAGGTCGCCTTTCTATACGTGCGCTATAAAGATCAATTGTCGTTAACCTCCTGGACGATCACAGTCAATGTTATAATATGGCATTTTATTCGTGTCCCTTAACGATCGTCGAAGATAACGGACAATTTACATCACAACGATTATACTGTGAACGATCGGGGAAATCACGGTGTTGGGGATCAGCACATAAAGTACTAAGAACATAAACGTAAGATCCTTGCTTGTTCTTTTTACTTTCAGAAACATATTAAAAGAAAAACCTTTTCATCTTCAGAGGTTAAAAACCCGCATAATCGAATAATGCTCTTTGAAGTGTACTTTATGATTTATGATTTTAAGGTTTTTCTATAAAAAGTATATATAAATTATGATCTTGACTCAATTTGTGTTAATGTTGTTGAATGTGTTTGGTGTAATCGAATAAATTGCCTACGAAAGTGTTAGGATAGTGACACTAACATTTATAGTGAATACAATGACAATAAAACAATATGTTTAGCCCCCGTATAAAAGGTTGGATTTTCAAAAGTGATTTTTTTTTTTTTTTTTTTTTTTTTTTCCGGGGGTGATTATTTTGGATGACTTACGACGGTTTCATTGCCCTTATTGATAAGGGTACTGATTGAGCTCAACTTTTTTTCTGGTGGGAATTATTAAAACACCGTGATGGGATCTGGTAAGTTTACGAAGAACACCAAACATATAATTCCGTCTTCACCCGGTGCGGAGGATACCTCCATTCGTTGCAGCATAGCCATACTATTAGTTCTGATTGAATCGAACCTTAAAGAAATCTCGACGACTTGAATAAAAGGGAGCCTTTCAGCTTAAGTCGATTGGATTTGGCGTAGGGTATGTGCGCGGATAATATTCATTTGCAGTGTCCTAGGAAAAGATATAGATCCCGGGAGCGTTTGTTAAGACAACCGGAAGAACATTTCTTAGCAAAATTTCAAAAGACTTTTGTGCATTTTATGTTCTCTAGCACCGACTCCCCTTCTTCTTTGTATTCGTTTGATCTGACTATGTATATGGCTTGAATTTATTGGTTGTCTTAAAGTCTTTTTGTCTTCTTCGATACTGTTTTTAATTACATCCTTTTATCGGAGTAGGTTCTATACCCTCCTTGCTTCGCCTGGTTTTCGGTGATTGCTTTATTTTTTTTTAGGCGTACCGACTTTCCCGTCGTTATTGAATTCATTATCGGGTGTATCTGGTAGGAATTCCTATGAAATAAGAATATATATATGCTTGGACACTAATTATTACATGCTCAAGACTGCGTTCAATATACCAAAATATATAAATTGACAAATTAATAATTTCTCCAAATTATATATTTCACCGAGGCTGCAGGTTTACATTGAACAACAAAATACATGTAATAATTGTGTTTGCGATCCTTCAGGCCTTCTCGATTACGTGAAGTCATTTTAAAAATTCTAGAAATTTAGAATGAAAACAAAAATAAGGAGAATTAAAAAAATACAAAACAAAAGAGGAATAAAATGGTAGCCCTAACACTCCTGGATATAATGTTCACCTCATACCCAACATCTCTGAAACCTCTCATTCTCTTTTAGTTAAGTCGTATTTTGCATGAAACTAGATCGAAACCTTGCATTACAAAAAATCACCAGGGACTGTCAATTTCTGCTCAATCAGTCTCGAAGTCAGGTGCACCCAGTACTGGCGCGGAAACTACAAAGAAGGCAGGGAAATCGAGAGAGGCACTGGGGAAGAGGAGACTGAGTAGCGCAGACAGAATGAACAAAAGAGAGCACCCTAATTATGGTCGGACCCCCAAACATGTCTGTCAGGAAATTGGGTTTTCAGTGCTTCCAGCTTCCGATGCATACTCTGTTTTTTAAACACCCCATTCCCCCTTCTCTCCCTATCTGTCTCTGTCTTTCTTTGTATCTCTCTGTCTCTCTCTCTCTCTCTCTCTCTCTCTCTCTCTCTCTCCCTCTCTCTTTCTCTTGAAATTCAGACTGCCGGAGGGCTTTCTATCGGATAGGGGCGTTCATGGTTTCTTCTGAGAGCGGAAATTAGCGGATATGTTTTTTAGAACATGGTTAATTTCAACAAAATGCAAACATGAAGTCGATGAAAACACCTTATTCGATCCAAAGTTGGGTATACACTGTAAAAAAATAATAGTCGAAATAACTCAATAAAATTGAGGAAAAGAATTGCCTTATTTTTATTAAGTAAATATTACCTACGGCATCTTAAGTAGAATTTACTTATTTTGCTAAATAAATTTTTACTCAGTTAAATCGAGTTACATTAACGTAAATAATTTAAGTATTGTAATCATTTTAGATAATTAAAAAAAAGCTATGATAGGATTACATATTGCACGATTTGGTACCCATCTAATCTAACAAGTAACATCCACTAATCATTCACAACTTCTATTTAAGATTAATCACTAATCACTAACACTACTTCTATTTAAGATTAAGATTCGACACATATTGAAAGGCTCCAAATTTTATATATACTTGATCGTAGCATCTTAAAAGGAAAATTGGTTGACAATTTCCTGAAATATCAAGTTTTGATTTGTTTTGAACTGGGTAACAATTAAAATTGTCTTGTCTTTGCTTAGTCATGTTAAATGAATTAGTAAATGTTTTAAAGTCCTTAAATTTTCATTCAACCACAAAAAAGAATTGTTTTATTTAAAAAAGAGTTTAATTTGGTCTAAATGAATATTCATCAATTATGTAAATATTTCTATTACGCACTGCATCGGTCCTTACTTTAAAAAGATAAGAATAATCAACATAAATTGTTTGAGTAATACGTATAATTTCTGATTTTGAGTTAAAATTACTAAATTAATACAAGCTGCAATTACTTAAAGTTCTTATGTATTTGATTTTACTAAAATATTCCACGTATGTTCTACTAAATTGAAAGTTTGAGTTAGCAAGACTTAAATTTAGTGCGTAAGTGGCAAAACTAATGTTTTCAAGTAAATTCTACATGGAAAAAATACGTAAAAATTACCAATGAACAAATTATTTTTTACAGTGTATGATGCAATTCTAGATTGTGGAAATTGTTATATTTTTAAAAGGATGTGAGTTTGAATAATTGATACTATTTTGTATTTGTCATAAGATAAACAACAGACATTTTAGTGCTCCATAGATTTATCCTCTTACGAAAGAGCTATTAACCTAGATTTTGGCGAAAACTCTACCAAATAATAACTTAGTCTTTTTAAATTAAACGCACTATGCCATAATACTCATCCGAAATCAATTTCAGTTTAATTACTTTTCCAGTCATACTCGAATAACTTAAGAAGCTAATATTGGATGATGAGATACTCAAAAACAAACATCACTGAAAAAGCTTCGCCCTTGCCCTTTTGCACTAAAAGGAATCATCATGATGGCTGTCTAGCTGGGTAAGAAACCCAATGATTAGATCCTAATAGAAAGTACTGAAAATGAGATATTTCACTCTACCCAGATTTCCCAAGGCACTCGTGAGTACTTCAGTGGCCCAGGAAGGCTAGCGATTGCAATGAAGCGAAGTTGATAGACGATGAGTGTGTGTCGTGGGTGTGGACTGTGGGGGGGGGGGGGGGGGCGGCGGCTGGTCGAAGGGTTGATTTTGAGTGTAGCTTTAGTTAAGAAGTGTGTCTTTCTACCAATGAGCAATGTCAAGATGATTTAGAGCCTGTGATATAGACTATTACACACATACATACATATTGATATTTATATAGCGCCTTTATATAAACATGCTCAAAGCGCTTTACATTAGTAAATAAAACAGAATAATTATTTCGCTCTCCAAGTGCACACACTGTAAATTTGTTGTGTAAAGCTGTGTTAAGTTATTATAAAGTTGTGCACCACATGAACCAAGCCTAGGTTATACTGTACACAACCTCGTTTACATCCAACACAACGCCTTGTCAAAAAAAAAAATATATATATATAAATACAAATATAACGGAGAACAGCGCTCATGTACTTTTCTCTCTTCAGATACATCGAAAGTCATCATTCAGAGTTTTGTATTGTAGCCAAGATTTATTTAATGTCACAGCTTGAGTTACATATAGTAGGTTGCCTATAAGTTGCTATTAAACTTAGAACACACGCGCTATTCGAGCTGTGACATTAATTATTGGCTATAATACATTACATATCAGAGTCTTTACTCTTCATTTCTGGCTCATCGAGTCTCATCAAGCCAATCAAAAAATACATCAACTCTATGTGATGGAGAGTTCACTCGTACTCGTCGTCTTTGTTTGCCAAGTGGATAACAGAGTGTGAGATAATGATGGAAGCAACGGATGACGCAGACTACATTTTGTATCTTTCTTTTCAGCTTTCGTCCTCGTCGGAAATTCAGAAATTAAATATGAAACAAGAATGAGAAGGCACGACAGG
Source organism: Strongylocentrotus droebachiensis (assembly GCA_035222895.1). Classification (NCBI taxonomy): domain Eukaryota; kingdom Metazoa; phylum Echinodermata; class Echinoidea; order Camarodonta; family Strongylocentrotidae; genus Strongylocentrotus; species Strongylocentrotus droebachiensis. The sequence continues at coordinate 176,749 of JAVYIG010000245.1, read as the reverse complement.
ATTTATAAAACAATTTAATGGTATAACAGCTGCACTGATGAAGCCAGTGTAATTATGCTGCATTATTGTAGAGCGCTTAGAGACTTCTGATAAAGTAAGTGTTAGGCGCTATATAATTATTATAGAAATGTGTGATATTAATCGACAAATAGGCCTATGCAGAAAAAAAAAGACAATGATCATTCAAAAAGACGGTAGAAGAAAATATGAGTTGATAAATAAAACATTTGGTAGAAATACATGTAAGCAGAAATTCTGAAATAGGGTGTGACAGATTATGTACTTGACAGTGAGGGCTTTATACTGACATTGCTACCACTGCAGTAATGTATGTATTGAACAATTGCGCTATTTTTCGGTGAAGGCGTTCATAGATCGATTTCGATGATGCATTGTGGAACATGGCTGTCGACACATCGGGGGGAACTCCATAAAAGCAAGGCATGGGATCCCAGATACCATCAATTTCATATAATAAATCTGAATTTTTTATTGTTATATTATATTATATTAACCTCCAAATTCATAACTTCCCTCGTGCCATTATTTTTCAACCTCGGCCTGCGGCTTCGACGAAATATAAAATCACCAGGGAAATTTTGAATTTTTCGGCTCACATACATCTGCAATATTTGTCTACTATAAAATAAGGTTCTCCACTATTTCATCAATTTTTGGAGACGACAATTGTTTAAATACAAATTGTGTAGCGATTTCCAAGTTTACACTAAGCGCGAACACAGTGCTCTCCCTGCCAAAGTGGAATCCCATCACATAAAATCATTTGCTCTATTATTTGATTAAAACAGCGTTTTTAAAAATAGACTTTTAGCTCATCACAACCGACCATTCGTTTAGCCATATTACCGAGCGGCCTGTGCAGAAAAAAAATGATTTCACAAAGGTCTACAAACTGGATGAGATAATAGGCTTCCACGTTTATAATTACGAAAACTGCTGCTTGCCGCTTTAGGTACATCACTATCAAGTTACATCATTAATCATCTCTGATTCGGGTACTAATCAACCTCCGGATGACATGTATTTGAAAAATATATCAAGCTTAATTACATTGAAGATTGTGTGAGGGTAATTGATACCATCTATTACAATTCATCAAGGTTTGTTTAGATAAGAGGAGGACAATACTTTAGACCCACCATACCCGCAATCATCATATAGTTACATGTCATTTCCCGAAAGGTTTATAAGATCAGAAGGTCCGTTATTCCTAAGGTTCTTGATTGTGAAGATTTGTTTGGCTACTCCGAAGGTTTATAGTTTGGAAGCCTCGTATTTCCAAAAAGGGCATATAACCCTGTATCGATTGTCGGAATAACGAACCTTCGCAATGACGAACCCTCTTTCATTTTCTGAAATAGGAACCTTCGGAATAATAAAACCTATTTCATGTCCAGAATTACGAACCCCCGGTATAGGAATTGTGTGCTGCGGCAATAAGAACCATTGGAAAAACGAGTGCCTCCCATCATTTCTAACATCAGCACTTTCAGTGCAAATAACGTAGTGTTTTTTAGCAGAATTTTGTAGGGGGTTCGGGGTATCAGAGTTCAAATTTGCCAACAAGTTTTTTTGCGATTCTTTCCATCTCAAAAATGGACAACTCGTGAAGGGGAAGGGTATCAGAAAAAAAAACTACCACTTAATTCATAACATTTTCAACTAGTGACATTTCAGTTCCACGTAGGCCTATTTATAACAAATTAACATATTTGTCACAACAGATTGTAAATTGCTGAGAGGCATTGTGAATGGGGGTGTTACACCCCTGGATACACCCTCTTCTTCCCGCGCAGCCCCATTTAGATCAGAGGAACTCTTTGCCTCACATTACGTCCCTCGTGCGTGTGTCCCGATGGTAATTACCACAACTTTCCATGAAACTAATCAACTCGACGGTCTTCATACCGGAATAGGATTGGGGTAGAAGCACCGTCTCTATTTCATCCAATAACGAAGGAGATTGGTCTGAGGTTTCCGAGCGTGGAGAATGGAAAATGGTAATTTCATCTCAAAGTTGTTTAACCAGCGTTTACGCTCTGCCGAGTTATCGTTTCATTTTACGACCGTGTAGAAAGATGGAGAGAGATAGATAGAGAGAGAGAGAGAGAGGGGGAAGGGAGAGAGAGAGAGAGAGAGAGAGAGAGAGAGGGGGAAGGAGAGAGGGAGAGAGAGAGAGAGGGAGGGGGAGAGAAAAGGAGAGAGAACACAAAAAGAGAGAGAGAGAGAGAGAGAGAGAAATGGAATATGGTCCTTTGATGTATGGTAACAGGTAGAGCTTCCTCCGGGCATTGTAGATGCATTATCCAATAGCCATATTTCCTTAAAGATTAATATAACCATTAGCTATTCTTACATACACCTTAATAACACTCTTAACTTTATGCTACTTTGCTCTTAGCATTTCACCTTCACCCTTGGTTTTGCTAATATTTGTTTAACTTAAAAGTATATTCAATTTCCTCGCATCGTTAACATCTATACCATAAACTGTTTAATAATATCTGCTTCATTTCTTCTTTTAAAAAAAAAGACAACTATCAAATTCCTCTTACGTCTGTGTTTAAACAAATATATATATTTTGCAATCGTCGAGTCCTTCATACCTGAATGTTCATGCACGTGTGTAACAGAACTTATCTTTATGCACAACAGTCATGAGACAAAGGGAAACATGGCAGCACTCTCATCACAACAACAACAACAACTAAAAAGGGATAAATAAATGAAAAGACGGTGTTTAGGTTCATTTTGACTGTAGGAAATGTTGACATACGTGTATATTTTATGAGATTGCGTGGTTGTACTGACTAGGCCTGACATAGTTTTTTTCAATTTCTTATCAGAGTCGGGCAGGTGAGGGCGTATGACACGTTGACAACCTGGATTGGAAAATCTTGACTCTAAACATCAGGGGGTGTTTCACAAAGATCCTAAGTGGTGGTGGTGGTAGGTCTATGGTTGAACTTATCTCTAAGATGGACTCAGCATATTATTATGGAAAGCCGTTAGCATCTTTGAAAATATTTTGTATAAGTTATTTTAAAAGGCAGAAAATGTTGCTTTAAATCATTCATATTTTCTATTATCAAGGAGATTTAATTTTCTTGATGTGGAATTTATGAAAAGTTTTTAAAAACCGATTTTTTTGCTTTTGAAAATATTTTATTTTGAGGCTACAGATGGCTGTCCATAACGTTTAAGTCCACATCTAACGGGTTATTACTTGCAGGAAGGTTCTTCTATGGTTATAAACGTCTTCATATGGTATCGGGCGACCGAATAAATACCTACATGTAGGAATAAAAACTGCAGAAAATACAACCCCAAAAGGGTAGGCCTAACGAATTGATACCTCTGATTACACGTAACATGAAGAGCGCCATCAAAGCTAATAAACTAACAAGGTACATGAACCATGAAATGATAAAGGTTATGCCGTAAAAAGGGTGGACGTGTAACTACCCCCTCTTTTACGTTATATGGTATTTAAATGTTTGATGTCGTACAGATTTCCAGAAACATTTGCAAAATGAAATTGTGAATTGGATATCATCTTTTCTTTAAAGCTTATTGGAGAATCACAAGCAAACTCAAATCAACAGTGATAGAACCATAAACTAGCGAAGCTTCAAATTATTATCTCTGTACATGAAGGTGTATTTTATTGCTGCAGCCTCCCTGTAATGCCTCAATGGTCAGCGAGAATTTCAGTGTCACAATAGGTTGGGATAGACAGTTGCTGTTGATGATGTAAATTGTTTGATATTGTTGTCGTTTACGTTTTTAATGGAAACCAGTCAATGTTGGCTATAATTGCTATTAAATAATTCAATGTACAGTGTTGTAACCAAAAGTTTGTGCCACTCCTACACTACTTTTTATCAACTTTCAATATCATGACCTGTTCGCTTCCCGAAGGCGCGCCTTTCGTTTTGAGCTTGGTATGCAGGGGTTCGTTCCTCGACACCGTCATAAGTCTAACTTCTTGACTATCCCATTGAAACGCGTGTTAATTCTATAACACACGTCTCAATGGGATATTCAAGAAGTTAGACTTATGACGGGTTCGAGGAACGGGCCCCAGGAGGCCGGGTTGCACCCCTTTCATATAGAACTCGTAATCCGCCACTGACTCGGGCTAGGAATTCATTGTTCAATGAAAATTGGTATCCTACAATAAACCTAAATCCGACTACAGAATAATCTTCTTCTCCTTCGTTGGCTTCTCCTTTCTAATGGGCCCCAAAAAGGTTTTGTGGTGATGTTCGAAATTTGACTCAATCCGAATAAAATGGAGGCTGAATGACGTCAAAACCGGCTTCTGATATATTATTCCGAATTGCACGTGACTGAAGAAATGGCTAGTATTAATGATATGATGCAAATGATTTTATTTCTCATGCAAAACATAATACAATGAATAAGTATATTACAACAAATATACAATGAAACGACAAATAATTATAATAGAAATAGCACGAGAAAAGAGGCACTAACTAGAAGCAGAGCCTGCTGAAGTATTAGTTCCTCAGATGCTGTTTTACAATAAATTTTGAACAAAGTATACTTAGAAAATCAATAAATTAAAATATATGTAGCAAAGAAATTATGATTTTTTTTATTTTATTATTATTACTTTTTTTTTTCTCTTTTTTTTTGGGGGGGGGGGAACATGAACGATGGCGACGACGATGAAAAGCAAGACTAAAGAGCAACATAGTCCCGGGGGAGTTGAGAGCTTAACAAGAAACAATATATCAAGCGCAAGTGATACAGACAAATTGCAGGGAAAAAAAAGATAGGTTGATGAAAGTAAATGTGGCTTAGAAGACAGGGCTGAAAAGCGTGAGTCATTAATAATTAGGAATTATGGATAAAAGGAATCACAGAGAAAATGCAATAAGAAAGAAAAAAACATGAAGGCAAGTCCGGAGAAGTATATACAAATCAGGCAATTGACAATGGTTGCAAGTATTCGTAAATATTTAAAAATTCGACGAGTTGTTCTACATACCTAATTGGTAAATTACTTCAACAACATAATACCAGTTTGAATACAGTGCTTAAAGGTACAATATACTGCATAATTTAAGAGAGGTCCTATCACATATATTTTGACACGTTTAACATTTCCTATTTCCCTACTGGTTGATTTGAGCGTCTAGTTTAGTATATTAGAAGAAAAAAAGGAAGGTTGAGAAATGAAAACATACAAATTATTATATAGCGCGTTAAAAGGAAGTTCACCTTCATTGGTGAATAAACATATTGTATTATTTATCCCGAGTAGCCAAGTCATCATTAATACTGCTTTATCTGCGGGTCCTGTAATTGATAAAGCCACATCATCATCAGGTGTCAATTTACACCTGGGTGGAGTGGTCCAATGTCGATTCGCATCTTGCCAAAGAACCTATAGTGCCTTGCTGGGATTCGAACCCTAAACCATTGGATTTAGAGTCAAGTGAAAGAACCACTATACCACGACACCTACTCAAAATGTGTTTGTTTCTTATGTGGTCAGATTGGACGAAGATGCCTCGTTGATTCTCTGTACAACTACAGTAAAATTCGATGTACATGACAAAAAGCTCGATAAGGGTATATATGAATAATTTAGTTGTTAATTGTACATGTACCTGGAATTCTATTCCACTCGCTATTTTTTGTTTTATTTTAAGCATTGAACAATTTGGGGTGTTTTAATTCCTGATGAAAAGATTGTAACGATACATTATACCACGTCGCTACACATATACATGTATATATAAATATTATTTTACTCAGGCGACAAAGATATTAGCGCTGGAGGTATTGATTGCGTATTTGCATGTTTCAACCTTTCAAGTTAGCTTTTGGGTTACAGTTAGAACAAATGTATTTATTTGACCCAGTGCTGATGTAGTGATCTAAACTGACCGCGGATAATATCATGACTGTTGGGTTTGACCCCTTTGAAATTAAGCCTATACACCCTTTTTTTTTTTTAATTTACGTAAGCCAGTTATTTTAAAAATAGAAATACAATAATATGTGCCTCAGTTATTTTATGATTGTACACGTTTGCGTCTAGAATCTTCATCCTTGGTGAAACAATAGAAATATAATTGTGCCACAGTTGATCATTGTAAATTATTGTGCCTCAGTTGATCATTGTGAAATGATTGTGTGTCTAGGATCGTTATCCTTGGAGAAACGTGCAGAACCCACTGGCCCTAAACACGAATGATCGTAAATCTGAAAATTGGTGCAAACAACTCGACCAAGCATGCATGCTTTTTTGTCTGTTTACTGGACAATACCATATTAGGCAGTCGACAATGTAATCATCGACCTGTAGGATCCATTTGTGTTATTATCTAACACTATTGTGTTCTCCCCCTCTCTCTTTTCCTCTCTCTCTCTCTCTCTCTCTCTCTCTATATATATATATATATATATATATTTATCTCTCTCTCTCTCTCTCTTAATTATCTCTCTTTCTCTCTCTCTCTCTCTCTCTCTCTCTCTCTCTCTTAATGTCTCTTCCTCTGTGTTTATTTCTCTGTCTGTCTGTCTATCTAGTTGGATTGTATCTTTATGGTTTTCACCCTGTCCCTTTCTCTTTTTTTCCACTCTGCATGAGTTTCCACTTATCTCTCACTCTTTGTTACATATTGTCCTTGTTATTATTGACTCAAGTGATACACAACATATAACAATTTAGAAAATAGCCGTTTTTAACACAGCTATCGTACAGCAGGCTAGAATTTTGTGTTTCAACTCGCAAAGAAGATTGTTTTTAATTTATAGTCAATTCATGTATACCTTATATCTGTGTTCCCTTCTTTATAATGAAGACATCTGGTGTACAAACATCATTTTCATAATCGTAATCACAATTTGATGCAGATTTTTGCCAATAGTAGTTTCACGAGTGTCCCCTTGGGACACTGGATAAGTAAGAGAAAGTAAAAAGTAATATTAAGCATTGGCTGCAGCTTTCGCTATAGGAATGAGATTAGCAAACGAAACCGTATATCATCATCCCTTCACAATGCTTCATCTTCAATCATGTGATACAAACAAAAAGTTGTTTATTTAAGCCCCTAGCAAATCACGTAGCTTGTCCGAATTTTCATATCATCAATTATGTTATATCACATTACAGTATAATTTTCACATCGACGGGAATATATATCGATTTGATTTAAGCGTGATGTAATGTTCTGCGTTTACTTAGTTTCACTATATGATACTAATTTAATCGTACGTTTTTGTTGGGGCCTAATTCGAAATTACATGAGAATGAGTTTCTAAATGGTTGTCTGTAGCTGCCCGATTGAGCTTACTTTACAAGCATATATGTGCATTCTTAGCTGTCAGGTAAAACAATCACCACCATCATTATCAAACTACTGTTATGGTTATAGTCTCTGGTGGAATGTATGGGGAACTGCTATACTGGGTGGCTCTGCAGCAAAGTGCGAAATCGAACTTTATTGAGCAGAAACCGACAGTAGTTGGACTGTGCACAAGTTCTTAAACTGCTTAAAGTTTATCCAAGTGTTGCAGCGGCTCCCGACACTTTAGCGGGACTTTAATCATATTCCAAGCATTTTGTTTCGTTTTATATGATACAAAGACCTATACGGTGTTTTACTTCAGTAACTTTTTGTTGTTATTATGCAACTCAATACAGCATTTGCATATTGTATAGACTAGAGGGGCCATTCTATCCTTGCCTACGTCACACTCATGTAGGAAGCTCACTGAACCGTTCTCTCTTTAGATACAATTCTTTTCAAGTCACAGTCTATGTAGTTTGTTCTATACCACACAAACACACCCATTAGAAGGAGAAGAATATGCAGGAGGGGTGAGGTCACAAAAGAGATACAAAATTGAGAAGTTCGTTCCAGCTAACAGTAGCTGACTCACGCGTTAAACTTGGTGCTTAATTATCAAAGATGAATGGACCATATACAGAAGAGTAATTAGAATACTTCATGGTACCAACCATTGTACCTGACTGTTAGTAGAGTAAACTGTGTTTTCTCAAACTTCTTGGGAAAAAGATTTAGGACTGGAAAGATTTGTAAGGACATTCGAAGATATCGTGTTTACCTGATTGCGGACATAATATTCGTCAACATGCAGTACCAGTCGCGAACCATACTGGATATTAGGATAAAGATACTTCTGTTGGTGCTGTCTCTGCTCCATGTGCTTCCAGTAAATGCTACATCTGGATGTGAGTTATAGAACTATGTGACTATATATATCGCTATATTCATTTCTTAGTTTGACGTCTTTCTTCTTGTACAAGTTATATAACAATTGTCATAATTATTTGATGCTTGTTTATTTCTAAACTGTAGTTTTTGTTTGTTTGTATAATTTGATATTTTAATTATGCTTAGGCTATACCAATTCATTTTGCATCAACACTGACTTTTGGCAGATTTTCCCGCTTAACAGGTACAGCATACTATTCTTATTATCATTTTTTTTTTAAATTTATTCTTATTGTTATTACTACTATTATTATCATTATTGTTATTATTATTAGTTTATTTGTTATCATTATTAGTATTATTACTATTAATATTATTATTATTATTTTGTCGTTAATCATAATTTTCATATTCAGATTCAGCTTCATAAGAAATACTATTAGCTCCTTTTCAGGTGTATAATCATCATTCTACATCATACAAGCTCCTGGTAAAAATAGTAAAGCGGGGTTTACTCATACTGTTCTAATTCATTGAATATGGATTTATACACTTTTTGAAATTGCAAATTCTAGAATCTGAGTACTTTTTAATCCTTGTGTTTGCCCTTCTCTCTTCCTTCTTTCATTGTCTCTTTCGCTTAGTCTTTCTCTCTCTCGCTCTCTCTCTCCATCTCCTCCTCTCACACTAGTTCTCTTTCCCTCGATCTGTCTAACTGTAGACCTAATATGTATCACGTTGTTTATTCCATATTGCAAGTCGACGCCATACCATGCCAATGTTTCTGTCAATGTATCATCCTTTTTCTACCGGCCAAAGATTTAGACCCTTTCTTCTCTTCCTTTTTTTTAATTTTTTTTAAATTTTGTAATTAGTCAGAATTGACTATTTTTTGCCATAAAATTTATGTTATTTATATGAAAATATAGAATAAAGGATAACTGTATGTCACGAAAATATATTTTGTATTCACATCTTTTTGCCTCTTTCTGATAATATATAAAAGATTACAAGTGACCAGTCTAGTTTACGAGCTATAGCCCCAAATATCGACCCTAGGTTAATGATTACGATGTTTGTTTTTTTTTTTTTTTTTTTTTAGACCCTTCGTAGCCTCTAAAATATAGAAAAGGAAAGGGTTTTTTGTTTTTTTTAAATATCTTTGGAATGTTTCAGATATACACAACAATTTTACTCCTCGTTGTCAGTTTAATGCTTATTGATTTTTGCTAGCATAATTCTCAATTCTCTGTATTCCAGCATCACCCCTCGACTCGAATTCATCATGGTCATCAGACTCATACCCATCGGACAGTGACTTAAAATGGGAATCATGTGCACCTGATACCAATCCCTGTATGAATGGTGCTGAATGTATGACGTATGATGGTGACCTCTATTGCTTCTGCCACTGGAATACATCGGGAGAATTCTGCGAAACTGGTAGTCATAGCTCTCAGAATTGTTGCTCTCGTAATATTTTCCCTAGAAAATGACATTACATACACACATGTATGTTGCCAAACGTTGCATTCGGTTGTTGTGGTTGTTGTTGAATTTAATGGCGTTTTTCATCGTCGTTGGATCATTTTCGCCATACCCTAAACTTAATCAGTGAACATTTTTTAAAGGATAGTGGATTTATTAAAAATCGGAAAGACATCTGCATTTTCCATTTGAAATTTAATATTTTGCTTTGCGGCTCAGGAAAGTATAATTTAGTAAACAGTAAGATGCATTATTTATTCGATTATTAAAAGCAAAACATTTATAAATAAAACAATATTTCATTCAAAGTGTGTTCTGGAATCTATCGAGGATGATTTCAAACACACAGGTTTTTGTAAACGTTCATAAAAGGAGACGAAGCTGTGGACTACTACTAGTAGTGTACTAGCAGTGGTAGTATAAGTATTTATAGTGATAGTAGTAGTAGTAGTAGCATCACCAGCAGCAGCAGCAGCAGTAGTAGTAGTAGTAGTAGTAGTAGTAGTAGTAGTAGTAGTAGAAGTAGCGGCGGCAGCAGCAGCAGCAGTGGTAGTATTAGTAAAGGTAGTAGTAGTAGTAGTAGTAGTAGTAGTAGTAGTAGTAGTAGTAGTAGTAGTAGTAGTAATAATAATAATAATAATCTTTAAAGTCCACTCCAAATTTTGTATTAAGTTAAACCGAAAATGGAAATTCTTTTTGCCCAATTGATCGTGAGCCCGGCAGCCACTGAGCAGCGCTAGATCGGCGTTGCTCTATCCTTGTTGTTGAACGCCAAACAAGGTAGCAGCAACTCGCGTCTTTTAACGTCTTTTGGTATGACGCGGCCGGGGTTCGAACCCACGACCTCCCGTAGTAGTAGTAGTAGTAGTAGTAGTAGTAGAACAAGAAGATGAAAGGGAAGAATGAGAAGTCGAAGAAAATACCACATAAAGAAAACTACAGGGAAATTAAGCTTGAACATGTAATGATTTCTGTATTCATTTGTTGCTCTACAGTTCTTGAAGCTTGTGCAGATTTTCATTGTCTAAACGGGGGTACGTGTGGATCAGATGGATGTGAATGTCCTTCAGGATACTCTGGTTATTACTGTGGTAAGTATAGGTTGGACTTTGGTTTGACGAATATACACAATTCTCGCTTGGTATTCCCTTGGTTTCCAAGATAGCCTCTATAGTATTTAAAACAACATGTAAGGCCCAGCGCACACCACACGGTCCGACTGCGATTTTATTTTTAAACATTAAACTACAACAGCACTTTTTATCAACATAAACATGTAAAATCTAAAGTCCTAATGATTGAAGATCTGATTAGTCAGGTGATTCACAAAATCTAAATGTTAGGGGATTTCAAGCTTCCTTGAAAGAGGAAAAACTAGAGTCGGTTCAGAATCGTAGTGACGTCAGACCAATAGTGCGACTGTCTAAAATTTGAAGCCGATACGGCATTACATGTATTCGGACTAGAATTCTTACAGGCACTAAGATTCTGGTTGTTAGTATTCTTACCATTTTTTACAATTTAAAATCAGCAAAACATTCTTTGATCAGATTTCCATGAATAATATAATTGCAATTTCTTCAAGCGCCGTGCTTAAGAACACACCTGCAAAATTTGTTCTCGTCGCCAGTTAGCTAGGCTACATACCAATGGAGATCGAACTTAAACGTCAGTTTAATAGCAGCTAATTCCATCAAGATATTTTCTTTAACCAAAGGGGTAAATCTTGATACTATTATTTATGTTATATATAGAAGTGGTACTTCACAAACGTTATGAAAACACTTCGACTTGTCTTATCATCATAACAATATTGTGGAAATTAAAAGGCTATAATTTTTAATGGAAATCTGACATCTAAAAGTAGAAGCGCGAGTTTTACTTTTGTGCATACCCGGCATTTTTAAAGATAGGCTCATACGCATGAAACTAGAAAGAATATAAACCCTTTACAAATCTTTAAAAAAAACGTACTTATGAACAATTTGACAGGCGCTAGGGTTTTTGACACATATTAGCATTACATAATTTAGGAGGAAAAAAAGACGATAAAAAGCTTTGTACGACATGGCGTTGAAAGCCGCCGTATTTCGTTCAAATCTCGGTCGGACAACCATATATCTATTGAAATATCAAAGTATATATACATGTAGGTCACTATTCTTTCTCTATTAAAGGCTACATAGCCCACTAACCCTTACAAGTGCTTATCACATCTAACTTATTTATTTATTTATTTATATATTTATATATCTGTTTATTTATGCATGCATGCTTCATCACATTACTTAGTGCGAACATAATAAAGAAACACAGACAAGTAATAAAAGATTTAAAATGCTTCTTTGAACACAATACAGGTAAAATAATGGATCAATATGGAACAGCGCACAGCATGGTATTATTGCATATCTAAAAAAAAAATTGACACTTGGCGAATAACAACATTATCAAAACGATATTACCTTTATCATTTTGTACCACAGAAGAAGAGGATTGTCCAGACGGACCATGCCTAAATTATGGTTACTGTCGTCTAAATGGAAGTAAATGCCGATGTGTAGATGATTTCTATGGGCCTTACTGCGGTAAGTCATTCGTCATATGGTAAAGCATGCATTATAAAAGTTGAAGTTGAGTTCTGGTCATGCCAGTGCATTGTGAAAGAAACGGGCTGGAAGTAACTGAATTGAACTGAAAAAGGAATCAAAGGATATTATATTAATAATAATATTAGTAATAATCATAATAATAATAATAATAACAATACAAATAATAATGATAGTATTAAATGTCTTGTTTACCAAGGGTAGCCTCATTAGTATACTGTTCTCCGTGAGGGCCCTGCGATCATAGTATAGCCCGGCTTTAGGCGAACTACCATTAAAAGGTGCTCAAGCATTCAAGGAATTTCTTTTTACCAGGTACCCATTTACCTCACCTGGGTGGAGTGTGGCAAATGTAAATTAATGTCTTGCCGAGGCGGGACTCGAACCGCGAACCATGTAATTCACAGTTCAATGACGTTTCCACTAGACCACGACACCTCTACATACATGTTGATGTTTTACACCACGTCGGTGTATAATGCGAGGCTTTCGAATCGTCAAAATAATAAGATATTGGCTCAATGTCGCTGAAATGCACGTTATCGTCATCGTCATCTTAACCATTCTTAATCATTATCATCGTATCATCATCATCGCCAACATTATTTTCTGCATCACTGCTAATGAATGTTGTTAAACTATTTTACTTCACAGAATACCGCGACCTTTGCCCCGACACGCCCTGTGAGAATGGTGGGATGTGCATAGTTAGCCTCCTCGGTGAATACCAATGTCACTGCGCGGATGGATACTCGGGTGAACGTTGTGGTTTGTATATTAATAACGCACTTTCCTGTATGTAACGCATTATGGCATACACTTTGCTGTCCATAGTGCATGAGATGTAGACTTTAATCAAGGTGCTTGTGGCTGTTTTTATTAACTGAACGCTGCATAAATTTTGAAAAGGAGGCCTCTGGATCGACTTTCCCCAAGAACGACCGAAGGAGACTGAACTAAAAAAAACTGAACGTGATGACTACACGGTCCTGCTCCTTAACCACGTTAAAGATAGCACTTGCGCAAATGACCCCCGCCCCCCCCCCCCCACTCAGTGTTATTTAGGGTACGCATATGCTCGTACCCTCTTTTTGAAAGTACCCCCTATCTGAGGACTGCCAACATTTCCGAACCCCCCTTTCGCGGGCTTTTCGCGGGCTCTTCCTGCCTTGGAGACCCCCCTAAATCAGAAAAAATGCTCAATGTACCCCTCTAAATTCGGAATAATTTCTCAGGAGTCCAAAGAGATGAGAGAAAAAAAGAAAAACACCCCCTTTTTAAAGAAATCTCCGGGTGAAAAGTCAAATACACCCCTTTTTTTACAATTCTCGGGACGGACTTTGTAGCACGAAAAGTACCCATTTACCGGACATTTTGGCAACACGCATGCGGTCATTCCGACCCCTGAGTGGGGGGGGGGCCGGGAAATGACCCCCAAATACTAACAGATATCTTACGCATCGAGACGTCCCAATTTGTACATTTTAGAATTCTCACTGCCGATGTGATGGAGATGCTTCATGAATACCGTTTGTCTCCCCTCCTGAAAAGAATACTTCCACTTTTGTATTACATAGAATTTACCGCCCGGGGCGTAAATGAATAATGATTAAATAACTTTCATGAACGCATATCGAACAGTCGTTTCGATAGGTTTTAAAGTTTTGCGCAAATGACGGTGAGTGTACCCCCACACTATAGACAGCAAGTCCGTGATTCAAAATATGAATATAAAATCTCGGACATGTCTCCGTCTTAAATGCTCGTCCTATGGTCATGATGTGGCTTCGGGATTTAAACAATCAACGATGACGATATAAAATTATGTATGGCAAATCATGATGACGATGATGATAGTAGTAACAACAGCTCTGTAATAAATGTTATTTGTTGGTTATAACTTGATCGTTACAGAGACTGAAGTCTGTCCTGATCAATTCTGCCAGAACAATGGTACATGCGTGCACGTAATTGGAGACAATTATTGCAACTGCCTCGTTGGATGGAAGGGAACAAATTGTGGTAAGTATGATTTTTTTTTTTTTTTTTTTTACTTGAAAGTAAATTTTAAGGTAGAAAGAACTGTTTCTTCTTTTCAAGTTAGGGCTATGATCGCATGTGATAGATTTTCAACTGTAAGTAGGAACAATTAATACAATGAAAATGGTGCTGCCGCTTATACATTTCCTAACTACAAAAAGATCGAACCAGAAACATATTGAAATAGATAATACATGTGCATGTATTTATGCAGATTCATTTTGTATGACATTTTATTTTGGTTGACAAGTCACAAAAGATATTTGATATATTTTTTTCTGGGTGACGATACCCTTCTTTTCAATTAACAATAAACAAACTTTTCTCAAGTAAGCTTTATACTATTTTACTCCAGCTTAAGATCGTACAATACAATCATGGTTTACAGCATCGCGAGGAAGAGTAGACATTAGAGGAGCAGATTTATTCAGGATTTACTACACAAATGTCAAATTAATATAACATTTGAAAGATGAACTAATGATCACCATGATTTTTCTACAGAGATGGCTATCTCGACAGCCTGTGAGAATCTTACGCCATGCTTGAACGGCGGTACATGTTACAATGTGGGATCAAATGAATATGCATGCGTCTGTCCAGCGGACTTTACCGACACGACCTGTGGAAGATCAGGTAGGTCCTACTTCTACTGCTACTTGTTGTTGTTTTTATTTCCGTATAATAAAATTAGATAAAAAATACATACAAATTAATCATACAGAGAAAAAGGAAAAAATACTAATAATAATGCTCATGCGCCTCAGGATAGTAGAACTAGATAGATAGCATAATATGAGGGCGTGATGTGATGAGAACTACGCCTATAACAACAACAAAAAACAACAACAACGATAATAAAAATAATAATTCAATTATATTAATAGTAATAATAAACGTAATAATGACAATGGGAATGATAATAATAATAATGATGATAATGATGGTGATAGTAAAACTGATATATAGCATAATATGATGGCGTGATGTGATTATAACTATGCCTATAACAAAAACAGCAACAATGATAATAATAATAACAATAATAATAGTAATAATAATACAATTATAGTAATAGTAATAATAAAAGTAATAATGACAATAGGAATGATAATAATAATAACAATAATAATAGTAATAATAATACAATTATAGTAATAGTAATAATAAAAGTAATAATGACAATAGGAATGATAATAATAATAACAATAATAATAGTAATAATAATACAATTATAGTAATAGTAATAATAAAAGTAATAATGACAATAGGAATGATAATAATAATAACAATAATAATAGTAATAATAATACAATTATAGTAATAGTAATAATAAAAGTAGTAATGACAATAGGAATGATAATAATAATAACAATAATAACAGTAATAATAATACAATTATAGTAATAGTAATAATAAAAGTAATAATGACAATAGGAATGATAATAATAATAATCATGATAATGATGGTGATAGTAAAAGTAATACTAATAATATTGATGATAGCGATAATAATCATGATAATTACATTATGACAAATATGATATTAATAATGATAATAATAATACCAAAAAAAAAAATAATAATAATAACAATGATACTACTTCTGATACTACTACTAACAATAATTCACCATTATAATAATATCCTCATCATCACCATCACAAGATTATAAATTATAATGATGTTATTTAATTTTCAATAGCCTGGTGCAAATGTAATAAAACAATACTATTTTTGTTATTATCATTACAATTGTTATTATAATTATTATCAATTCTCTTATTTATCGTATCATTATAAGTTGTTGTAGAAGTAGCAAAAGGAGTTATATTCTTTTTTAAAAAGCACTCAAGAATGTACAATTACTCCCACTATATTATTATACATATATATATGTATGTGACAAAAATGAAATTTAATTGTGTATCTATAGTTATTGAAGTGATACGATGATTAAAAAAATTCGTATCTTTTGTATTCCTTTGCAGTTGTAAGCGATCCTTGTGTGACTCTCGTCCCTTGCGACAATAACGGCCTGTGTCTCTATCTGGGAGCATCTTACGACATTGACTTCGTGTGTGTCTGTACAGCAGGATTTACCGGACCGTTCTGTAGCGAGGGTAAGATCATTTATCCGCGAATGTAACCGCTTTATTTTAGACGTGGACTAAGCCAACGACAAGCAATAATTATTATCACTCGTGCAGTTTGGTTATGGTTCCTAACTGTGAGCACCTGGCTGTGAGTGCTGTGAATAAAAAATAGAAATGATGTATTCATGGACACTCGTATAGCATGGGCGGACGTACCTCTCCCAGAGAGCAAGCCAAAATGGGGAGGGGGGAAGGAGGAAAAGAAGAACTAATAAAAGGCGTACAAAAGATAAAAGCAAAAAGAATAAGTCACGAGACCCTCCCCCCCCCCCCCCCTCTCCCTCCCCCTGAGAACCTCGCGCTTCATCTATACCTATGGTAGGACCGTGCAATGCCATCACTACCATGTGGACCAAAACTGTGAGAGTAAATTGTTTGAAGTACGTCGAAAATGTGGTTTCAGCATGCATAAATGTGTGTCACCAAAAGAAGTAGACTATTCTATTGATATAATGTGCCAAATAAATGTCTAATGAACATGATGAATTGGTTATGTGTTCTATTGCATCTTATGTTTAGCCATGATGGCATACACTGACTTGCATATACACTTTGTATCGCATGAAAATGATTTTTTTTTGAGAAATATATTATTATTACAGTACTAGTAGAAGTAGTAGTAGTAGTAGTAGTAGTAAATGCCGTAGTAGTTGTAGTAATCATAATACATATACAACTACAACTACTACAACTTCTACTACTACTACTACTACTACTACTACTACCACTACTACTACTTCTATTACTACTACTAGTAGTACTTCTTCTAATGCTACTAATGATAATAATAATCTTCGCTCAGCAACCGAGACATGTAAACTTATCATTCCCAAATCCAGACTCTCAGCAGTTGAAATACGTTTAGCAGTATCCGCATCAAAGACTTGGAACAACATTCCTCTTTCTATAAGGGAAATTACCTGTCTCTTCACCTTCAAAAGATCCCGCAAAACTTATTTTTTCCCCAGTGGTCTATGTGATCTACTTCCTGTAAGACTGTAAATTCTTGTCCTCTTTTCATATATTTGTATTTGTAAGCGCTATAGTACTTATTGTTTTTATATATCAGTATTTGTATTATTATCTTTAGCAGAAGTAGTAGTAACAGTATTAGTAATAATAGACGAATCATTATTGTTACCATTATTATTGTGCATGCGTGAATAATATTACTATGGTTAGGTCTCTGACCGGAAAGGCCAGTCATTTTATTACCCATTTCGATGATGATGTTTTGTCTCTTTTCCTGTTTTGTTATCGATGCATATCTTTATGTCTCTATTAATTCTCCCTTCTTCTCCCTATTTCCACTATGTCTTCAATTATTATAGAGCTCAATCCCTGTGCGAACTTTGTGTGCTTTAACGGCGGTTCCTGTTTCTCAAATGATTTTGTACCTTACTGCTTCTGCGCAAATGGCTGGACGGGGACCTATTGCAACGTGTGTAAGTGATTTTGCACGAAATACATATTCCCTATTATGACTTCCTAATAAAATTTAGAAAATGAATGACCGTCAGAATACGCTTATCCATGTCCGTGTATGGAATACGCCACTTTGCAATGGTATAATATGTCTTTATTTATAACATGAAGCCTCCGAATCACAAATGACTAAGGAAAATAGTGCTATAAGGCCATTTGAGGCTTTATTGCTCATTTCACCTGTTCATGATGAATATTACAGGCTTATATTGATTAAAATTCTTCATTTTGTGCCTTTTTCCACATAGGCCTCCAATTATTTGTGTATGTTTTTAGATATCGCTATAACATAGAATAACATTTCATAATTGTCATCTAACATGCGATATTCAATTTTAAAACACGAACTCTCTCTCTCTATCTCTCTCTCTCTCTCTCTCTTTCTCAGCATCTATGACAACCTCGAATCCATGTGAAACGGTTGACCCATGTTTGAACGGAGGAGTATGTTTGTCTGGGGAAAACGGTCTCTACTGTGTATGCACAAGCTCATGGACTGGAATATATTGCGGTATTGAAATCTAAATTATTTTTATTCACTTATAGCATGCGGGCCTTTTTCATAATTATCCGCTAAATATTTTATGTGGATGGCTTATAATAACCTTTTCAACCTATTGACTATTGAATTCTGTCATTGTCAGGTTTCCGTAGGCATTGGGTTAACCTACATTTAAACAAATATTGGTCTGCAGTTGTTACAAGTAATTTTAGAATATAAAATTACCTTTCATCAAAAGCGAAGCATATCGGTAATTTCCTCCTTTGTAATTGTAATCTTCTTCTTTTTCACAAAATAGTACAATGAATGATAAGAAAAGAATTGAAAACGTAACACAAGTGCAATGCATCTAGTAATATGCATAAAGCATCAATACGGGCAAAACTTCATGCAGATGTAAATTAACAGAAGAAAGAAATGATGAGAAGCGGGAGATATATATTAAAAGATTTAGGAGTGCCTATAAAGCTTTGGGAACTGATCCGCTACTGAACGTATGCGGTATGACCTTATATCAACACTTCTTTTAATAGTTCTCTTGTTTATAATTTGCTTTCAGAATCGTCATTGGTTGACTATTGTGTAGTTGAACCATGTCTTAACGATGGAGTATGCATCTCACTTACAACTACTCATACATGCGTGTGTCGAGTAGGCTGGACAGAAACCTATTGCCGTAAGTACCGAATGAAGATAAATTATATTTAATTCAATATATTTAATTGATAAAAAGCTGATATTCTGAATTTGTTATTGATTCAATTACCATTCTTTTTAGTGGGATTGTTAGTTCATTCATAGGTATACCTTTGCAGTATGTTACGACTGGTTTCCTCCAACCGTATTCCCATGTCCCTTGTTTACACAACAGAAGAAAAAGTTACACAAAGTGGTTATGATCCAGGAACCATTTTCGAATCTTCTTATAAGAACCATTGTAAAACAAAAACAAAACCAACTCGTCCAGAGGACGAGTATGCATAAACATCGGTATATATATCCATCACTCAGTCGTCTTGTCATTACTTCCGACGTTAACTTGTGAAAGGCATGGATATATACTTAAAACGAATACAAAATTTACACACATAATTATAGGCATTTAAATTTGAAATACGCTGTACAAGGAAAGGAAGAAACTAGATTCGCAGAGCAGAGTCGAATGAAATGGAAATCATCTTCTTATTCGTCAATGCATTACGCTGCATCAGTTTACAGAACAATGAAAACTTCCTCTCTCGTGTATGCTGATCTACTGTCATCTTACTTTAATGTCTGGTGTAAAATTAAACAGCTAATCTATCAGGATTTGACGATGATTGTAATCTTATTGAACATGAAAAGTAACTATAATATTTTCACCCTTCGCCGTTCATAGAAACATCGCTGTCAGAAGCATGTGAACAACGGATGCCGTGTGAAAATGGAGCCATCTGCCAAAATGAAGGCCTCGATGATTACTCATGCGCGTGTGGAGACGGGTGGAAAGGAACCAACTGTGAAGTTGGTAAGAACTAATTAAATTATTTAAATACTACAATCTCGTTCGTAATTGTACCTTTTGTCTGACAAACGTATGTATCCATTATTATTTGTGTGTACATTAAATATACCGTTTTATGTTTTCAGAAAAAATGAATTACGGCTTTTTTTTTAAGAAGAGAAAAGAAAATGTAAACATATATCATTCAACAGTCAACATAAATATATAAAATAGACTTGTTCTTGTATGTTAGATGCAGGTGGGGGAATTGCATTTTGGAAAAAAAAGAAACTGTACACTATATTGCGTAACGGGTTTACGTAGCATTTTGTATATTTCGAGGTTTTGAAACCACTTTGAATTGCAATGTCTTGCTGAATATCAGAGACGATGAAAAATCAGTGAAAAGAGCTATGATTGGTCAGAGTAAAGATTAAATAAACATGTGAGGCTCTCCTAGTCAGTATAGACCCTCCGATAATTCCCCACTATATGACTGCCAGCGTGAATAATATATTCAACCAAGGTGAGTAACAGAGATTCAGTCCAAGATGACAATATTAATCCAAGTTTTGACTCATTTGCCATTAAAACACTATCATAATTGTTGCCTATTTTCCCTTTTCCGTAGATGTAAACGAGTGTGTGAACACAGAAATATGTGGGCAAGGGGAATGTATAAATACAGGTGGATCTTATGAATGCGACTGCTTTGATAACTGGACGGGAGATAACTGTGGTAAGAAGGAATGAAATCAAATCAATCTCATTTATTATATACAGGCTATATTTCCGTTTTAAGTATGGCCTTCTTCAAATACCATAAGAACATTGCAAGAAAGAGGAACTTACTTAAATTACTCTTCTTCCCCGAGGCCATCTGAACAAACAAAAAAAGTCATTTGTAAAATTTGTTTTGTAACTTTGTTCTTTACTCGAGTGAATACATAGACAAATATATGAAAAATACTTAAGTCTTGCTAAAATGTTTATAGTAATTCTTTCAAATAACTTAAAATGTATAATGAAGTAGCTAATGTAAGAGAATATGTGAGGTGGGGAGATTTATACATGCAGAAATATAGATATAGATTATTAATATACTGTTCTCCATCATAACATTATCTGTATCGGCAATGCTCTCTGATAACGATGATGCTTATATAACCTGACTGCAAAGGAAGCAAATATGTGCTTACACCCTCAGTTAAGCAACCTGTGGGTATTTCATTAGGTCTTAAAAAGTTCGAACGTTAGATGAGACACGTGGCTTTAGGACTTGCCAATTGATAGCGGGTTAAAGTTTTATCAAATTGTGCTTCCTAACGCAGATATGCAGCTACCGTACTGTACAACCAACCCCTGTCTTAATGGAGGATCGTGTGTGGATCATGCGACAGATCTCGATTCCTATACATGTAACTGCACGACGGGTTGGAATGGTGATCAGTGCCAAACAGGTATAATATTATTACGTGCATACGTACAAAGTTACAGTCAAACCTGTTATAGTGACCACCTGTATAGAAAGACCACCTGTCTACAAAGACCACATTTGTTGTTTCCGTCGAAAATGGTTTCTCTTTGAAACATGTACTAAAGGAGCCTGTACATAAAGACCATGACCATCTGTCTATAAAGACTTCTTTTCTTGTCCCCCTTGGGTGGTCATTATAGACAGGTTTCACTGTATATACAACTGTTTTCATATAGCGAAAAATCCAGTACAATATCGCACAATGCGCTTTACATAAGTGTTTGATGATAAATAGACAAACAAACAAAATAAGCAAAAGGAATAAACGATATTAAGTTATTGAAGAGGTATGGTTTTAGGTTATTCTTAAAGTAGTTAATTGAAGTGGAAGTACGGACAAAAGACGGGAGGGTGCTCTATATTTTGGGCCAAAATGAGAGTAACCACCCCCCCCCCCCCCCCCCTCATTTGGAGTTGACGAGTGGTATCAGGAGGAGTATAGGATCATCCTAAATGCTCAACAGTCAAACTGGGCCCAGTTGCATAAAACTTACCATTAATGGTAACTTTGCCACCAATGGCAACTATCAAGGTAATAGCTCAACAGCCAATCAAAATCAAGGTTTCCATGGTAGTTACCATTGATGGAAAAGTAATCATCAATGGTGGTGAGTTTTGTGCAACAGGGCCCAGATCACCATGATGGATATTTGAAATGTATTCCCATTGTGACTGTATATCGAAAAAATATTATGAAAACATTATATTCAATTCTTGCTGTTTAATGAGTCCTATGACATCACTTGATTTTAAAATGATTTGATTTAATATGATCTAGAAATTTAGATTCATGTCTTGTTCAAAGAGCAAATTTGTTGGACTTACTGTTTTTTGGATTGGTCATCGACCAACAATTTCTTTGATCTTCAATATAGCTCGAGACTCGTATGCAAGTTATGTTGGATAATTTCAAAAAAATTTCAGCCGATATACCACAGGTCTGTCCTCTTTATCTTTCTGTGATTTTCTGTGATTTTATAAATAATACAAATGAAACTAAATATACAGTGTAAGTATTTTACTTGATTCTTTTTGTATTTTTCTGGTTATTTGATTAAACTAATTTAGATATCAATGAATGCGAGATGACGTCATCGATCTGTGGAGACAGTGGGACCTGTGTCAATACTGACGGATCATTCTTCTGTGACTGCTTGGAAGGCTTCGGAGGAAACTTATGTGATGTACAAGGTAATGATTATATTAATAATACCAGCGGACCCAGAGGTAGGCTCTGAATCCCCCTACCCTCCCTTTAGAAAATAGCCGTCCTAAATATCTTAATATATCACTTTATCATAACTCGTATCACAATAGTAATAGAGAAAACATTGGTGACGGTCTTGTTCATATCAATATCATTATGTACAGTAAAGTATTAGCGGCATTGATGTGTGTATTGTGTTTTTACGGACGTGTGTCGATCAGATATGATTATTTACGTCTGGGGACCGACCTTTAAACGTCACCATCCGAAAGACGTGACTCAGCTTCGAACCTGCGTCCTCGGCTGAATCAGTTTGTAACTTCCACTGTTAGTTGAATTACAGGCGCACGCCACAACGCCTAGTGAATTAAGATACATAAGTGATATATATATATATATATATATTATAAATTGGTGAATACGTGACTACGTCAAGCTTATGGGTCAAAATTATAATCTTCTAGGATGAAAGAGAAGGTATTCTCTATTAAGAGATCAATCAATGACATCGTCAATGACAAGTGAAAGGACTTAAAACCCTTAAAGAAAGTGTAGTCTTGTAAAGTTCACACTTCCTACAACCACCGAACATTATCTCAGTTCCACTTCTGCAGTATAACGTGTTCTACCTATCTTTCTTCCAGTTTTATGTGTGTACCCTATCTTATCTCGACTCATTTCCTTTTTTCTCCTTCATCATAGCTGCAAGCTCTGCATTATCTTCTGGTAAGTTGTTTTCATGATTTCTTTTTAATATAAAACAAAAAAATATTGTAAGCAGCGGTATATTCCCGTTATGATATGATGTACATGATGTTTTTGTCGAGAAGGAATTCTAGTAGAAACAAACAAAATAGTCTAAAAATAAAAATCAGATTTTGCCACAACGGTTGCAAATTGCTGTTTCATTCATTTAGTCTCATTCCGTTGTTTGATTCTAACTTTGGCTCTATGTGATGAACCTCTTTCTTTGTGTCTTCGTTTTTTAAAATTACTTTATCATTATATTATTCATTGTAAAATAATTCTTCATTGCATAGTCTTCCATTGTTGAAGAGAAAGCATGTTCAGTTTAATTTGTGGCATAACGTACTCTCTAAAAAAAAAGGGGGGTGAATTTTCACTCTATTCTCACTTTCTTGGGAGTGACGTCCGTGATCACTTCTTAGGAGTGAATATCAATTGATTTTCGAGTGCTCTCTAAGAAGAAAAGAGTGAATGTTCACTCTATTTTCACTACATTTTCACTCTCCAGAGGAGTGACGTCCGTGATCACTCGATTTTTTTAGAGAGTAGTGAATCGTTGATATCATAGCAATTATAGAATGGGATATGGCGCTTGAAAATATCTCTGGATATATTTTACAGTATTCAAAATCCATTTGATTTTTTTTTTCTTCTGATTTGAGATTTTCGGTAATCTTAATGATCAGTTCAAATCATTGATTTCATTACAGACCAGATCATCATAATTGGAGCCGCTTCAGGAGGCCTTCTGTTAATCGTCATTGTCATCGCAATCTGCGCTTGTATTTGTTCAAGGTATATAACTGCCCCTTTCTTGTGATCCCTTGTTATAATGTCGGTATTTATATTGGTTTGTAATTATGAGCTTCTATTTTGAGTTTTGTGCTCATTGAGGCTTGCGGATTCGTGAAAAATATTTAGAAAGGACACCTTGATCCCCTTTTTGATTGCCCCAGGTAGTTAGGGTTGTAGGGTAAGTGTATCTTGCCAAATATTAAGGAGCGTAATAATGCAGGTAATAACCTGATCGGGGGGGGGGACACGTCCCCTCTAATTTTTTTAGGGTGGGGTCGTCCCCCCCGGAAATTTTGAAAAAGGACACCTTGATCCCCTTTTTGATTGCCCCAGGTAGTTAGGGTTGTAGGGTAAGTGTATCTTGCCAAATATTAAGGAGCGTAATAATGCAGGTAATAACCTGATCGGGGGGGGGACACGTCCCCTCTAATTTTTTTAGGGTGGGGTCGTCCCCCCCGGAAATTTTGAAAAAAATGTATAGCAAATAATGACTAAAGACTACAACACCCGGTAAGGGGGGGGGTACTCAGATTTGGTTTGGATGGGGCTTTGCCGCTCAAGCCTCGAAACCCCAACTCATTTTTAAGGGTCATTTGGGGGGATTTTTCTCGAAATAAGGCCCATCTTTCACAATTTTAGGTTGTTTTTCGGGAAATATTGTAAAAAATCTGTACTCCGTTTGTATTACCGTGATACCAGCGGAATACAGATTTTCCCTCGCATTTCGCCCCCCCCCCCTGTCATGAAAAGAAATCGACGCCACATAACTTGATCATGTCATTTTGTGAGAACACTTACTTCATTGATTGATAGTATATTTGTACATGATTTCGTATTATCTTTTTGCGATTTGTATTTAGAAATGTGGCTTCAAAGAGAGGGAACACCGGAGATAATATCGACGGACTGGGGCAGCCCAGACCACATGGCATAGCACACGAAAATCCCGCGTACGAACCCGATCATACGTCACCTTCCGAACCACCTCCGGAATATGAACCGATGGGCAAATTTCCTTCACCTTCTTCAACGATTCGGTTATCACCGGATAATGCTTATCAAATCCCGGATGCGGGCATACGAAGCTCTCCGTCGGTTGCAACTAACGGATATCTACGGCCCATGGATGCCGGTGTATCGCCGGGTCTTGAAAAGAAGGAGTTTCCGGGTTATCAGAACTATTTGACACCCAATGCAGATACAGATTCGAGTCACTATTTGCCAATGGATGAGGGAAGGAATAGTGGCCAGGCAGGAGGAGATGAATATCATATTTATGAGGCACTACCAGATGATGCTCTGTATGATGAACTAAAAGAATAAGAGACTCATTTATAGAACGAATGACGTCAACACAGTTTCGTGAAACAGTTAGTAGGTGGTTTTCCCCGACTAATATCATGTTCACCGACAATTCTTTTGTCTCCGACTATTTCCAGGCCTGTGATTGGTCAAATTTAGTCAGCGCTGACTATATCGTCGGTGAACATGATATTAGTCGGTGAAAACCACCGACTACCTGTTCTCGTGTTTCGCAGTCTGTTGAAGAGATCAGACTCTGTCTGAAACTTTATAATTTGATGCGAGCAACAGAATGTTGAGAATATGATATTTAGATCTCCCACTTTCTTAAATTGTAAACATCTTATCAGTCACCTGTTTCAAATATATTTTATACTGATGTAATTGTATAACTATTCCATATATGATCTACTTTTTAATGATTATCTAGAATTAGACAAGCGATACGAAAGAATTTATTAAAAACATTTGCTTATTTTTATAGTTCTCTCACATCAATTTTCGTTTTTTTCAATGAGGGAAGGTGAAACCTATTTATCTTTTTATTTCATTTTTGTTGTTGTATATATCGTGCAATTGCCAGTTCAGGTATCAATAGATTATTGTTGACAACTGGTCACACCAGCAGTCCCTGCGAGGAGAGCCCCAAAAAGGCCAATCAAATAAGTTAACTGCTGCTCAGATGACGTTATGTACCACTTATTAAAAACAAAAGTAGCTAAACATTTATATCAAACAAAGTCATGTAATATAAGAAATGTGTGGAGCACACAAGGTAATAGCATGAAAGTGTACACGTATATCGGAGAAAGGAAACAGTGCATGACACAAGAGCAAATAGATCTAAAAGCGAACATCACTATGAATATGACGGACAAAGAAAGAGGACAAAATATACAGTTCCTCAGGTAGACAAAGGAACATCCCTTCACTGCTATTATGTATAAATAACAACAGGTGCCACATGCATATTCACCAGTTCTACACATTTTTTGCATAAAAGCAGTGAAGGGATGTTCCTTTATCTACCTGAGGAACTGTATTGTTTGTCCTCTTTCTTTGTCCGTCATATTCATAGTGCATGACCCTACCAGAATAAAAAAAAAATAGAAAAAGAAAACAATAGGAAACAGCATTGTTCTCTGACTGGCTGTTTAAGGATGAACTCGAACCAGCTCATAAATCACAAGCGCTCCATGCACTTTATTCACCGATATTTAACCTAGACATGCAAGAATGCGTAATTATTTATACTTTTACAATGAATAGACATCTGTATGTCCGGAACATTTGATTCGCAATTGTATGAACTTGTCATGCAATCAAAAGGTATTAGAAAATGACTGTATACATTTACCAATGTGGATTGGGTGGAGGAATGATTCCTTATCGTAACAACAACAAAAAAGAGAAAGAATTTGTATTTTTATTTGTACAGAAATCATCTTTATAATTTGTAATATTAATCAATATTGTAAAGATACTCAGATATAATCCATTCATTACTTATAATTATTATTATACAACTATGCAAACTTTACCAAATTACTGAGAGAAAGATGTGAGAAAGTCATATTATACAGTTAAAGAGAGATTGATAGAGAGAGGGGGGGGGGGAGAGGGAGAGTTCTTATCAATGGATTGTGTGGAAAGAATCTCATAATAACTCAATTTCGTACAACTCGTTTATTGATCTTTTACAATATAACGGTACAAAAAATAAATGTCCTACTCAAATGCAAGTATGATCAGAATTGTTGCATCTTGTTGTTTGTTTCACTAATCATTTTTGTTTTTCTAATGGAATATGAACGTGTGATGAAACTCCCTGAGAATATGAAGAAGAAAAAACGTGAGAAGTTTGATAATTATGGTCTAATTCTATTCTGGACTCCACAATAAGTGGAAATTAATTGTTGATGGATATAATTTTTGGCTGCCGAAAGTCAAGCTTTTATCCCCCCGAAACGAAGCAGGATTATTTGTTTTTGTGCTTGTGTCCTCGCAGTCTAGTGCCTTCACTTGACAATGGCAAATCCAGCAAAGGACCCCCCCCCCCTATCCCCAACCCGAGAAGATGAACACAACTTGAAATAGGTATTAAGATTCCAATTAAATTAAGTAGTTTTATTTTGATGAGAAGGCGTAACATAAGGCTGCTCCAAATCTTTAAAATATCCCATATTTAGTGATATTTGCAGATTGAAATATCGACTTTCAGGATTCATTCCCTATATCGTCAACACACCCTACGTGACCTATTTCAAGTTGCATATTTATTTATTTTTTTTTTAAATACCCCTCATTACTTCATTCCAAGGGTAATTTGCCAGGGGATTAACGAAATTGTTTTTTTTTTAGTGTATACATAATGTACAAAATCAATTAACTGTAATATTCATACCCTAACCACGTTTTTAAGATTTTTAAGTTTGTGAAAAATCGATTCCTCCCGACTTGTGTTTCTTGGTAATGTGACATATTAAAGCTTACTCTCAAAGTATTCATCAACGTCCCTAATTCCAAAATTCCAGCTTTCATTCTTTAGTTACGAAAAACACGAAAAGACATCAATTTTTAAGGGTTATGAATAATTCAGTTGTTAACTATCTATGTATTCATACAGTAGTAAAACTCGACATGAAATATCGTCATCAATGTCACTCTCATCGTAATTACAGCAAGCCAAGTCAATTTAAATATGCTACAATACCGTCATTATACATACGCCTGTCCGGCATGCAACATCAGCGGTTGGTTATTTCTCATCAATATCTATAACTGGTTTGAATACCGTCGTAATGTCACTGTGTTTCGTGATTATCATCGTGTAAAACTTTCTTTTCTTTTTTTTTGTTTTTTTGTTCATTCTCTTATTATGAGAGGAGAGTAAAAACATTTTTCTCTTACACTTGAGACTACAATGATTCAAGAGAATAAATGAACAAACACACGAGCCTTTTGTCATTCTCAAGTCACTTTTTATTTCTTTATTCAGGAAATCATAAGATTTCGTAAAGCATCTGCTCGAGGAGCATTTGGGCGATGGTATAATTATCAACACCGTCGTCATCCACTGCGCAGGACGACAAGTCCATTGTGCTGACGTTGGTCTCTTCGAAGAGATCCCACGTGAAGTTCGATAGTTCGGAGACGGTGGTAAAACTCGACATATCGTCATCATCGTCGCTCTCATCGAATAGCGAAGACCAGTCAGAGATCGAACTCAAGTCTTCGTCATCATAACCGTCATCATCAGACACGGCTGAAGGAACGACCAATTGGGGTTTGGTGTCGATGTTGCAATTCTCTTCAACTTTAGTAATTTCATAGTTGGATGCTCCACTAACAAGGTGGAACTGCAAGATAAAATAAGGGGAAAAGAGTGAAGAGCTGAATTATGCTTGAGAATGAACCACTTGATTTCCAGTAAAAATAGCAAAGAGAACTCAAAAGTCCACTCTAGTCTAAAATCAACACCCCCAAAATGTGCAGTTTGTTCTGTCTATTAAATACACCACTATGCGTGGCATTGATTATTGATACAATTTTAGAAGAGGATTCGACTTTTGTTATTGTTCGAAGCGATTTACTTACCAATGCAATATCATCAACTGTCACTGGGACTGGACGTTCGTCATCAGTAGATGCTGTAAACAATTATGAGAATATAGTAGTGTCAATCTGTTAGCAGCTCATCGCTTTTCGCTCATTCTTTTGTTTTTGTACAAAATCATCGTTTCTTGGTTTTGAAATGACAAGACCTCCATCTCGTTTAAGTGGGTATATACTTACAAGCTTTCGTTAAACATCGATTCCACCCGCCCCCCCCCCCCCACCCTTATTGGTTGTGAATGCATCTTTATATTTGAGAATGCCATCTATCCCCTCTAACTCATTCTTTTATTTACCTCGAACGCAGCAGCATAACTTTCGAAAACCTTTGGTCACTGTCTTTCTGAATCGACCAAAGAATCGACGCCTTCTCATAGATTGATTTGGCATTGTAAAGCAAGCAAGGTGTACAGACATCTGGATGCGAGGGGAGTTCAATAAAGAATGAAGCATTAGCAACACATTTTCTTGAAATGTAAACATACTGGCGCGCAATGCATTATGATGTCACGCGAGTCCAGAGATTGCTTGGTTACTGCGTGCTGATTGGATAAAAGTTTGCGCGGCGCGCCAGTATCATTGTGAAGTCACATCTTTAATGCTTGGACAGTTTACGCATTGACCCATATTAGTGGGGGCGCGGCCCTTTGGACGAGGGAAAGCATTATGTCGTCATATCTAGTTAACGCTTGTCAGAATGCGCAGCCTTTGGGTGCAGGAGATCATTGTGATGTCACATCTTTTAAAACGCCTGTAAAGATAGCTCTTCGCTCTGTAGGCAATAGCGCCGTTTTTTTTCTAGAGGGGGGGGGGGGGGGCTGCAGGTGGGACTGGAATGATGTTTGTTTTAATGGGGGCGGGTTTGGACAGTTCATGGTTCTGACTGAAACCAAAACTCTTTTAATGCTGGTAAAGATAGTGCATTTCCAGATCACAGATCAAATGCATTTGATAGTGCATTTCCAGAGGCAGCTAACTACAAGGAGGAGTCAACAACAACGATTTATGAGACTAGGCTCTTCAACGGACACTTACAAATTCAGTTATTTCCCCAGGACACCTAAGAACTAGGACGAGCTACCTCAAATCATCGTTGAACTGCCTTCTTTGGAGCAGTTCAAGGTGGCTCTTGAAACAATTTAGTTCCGTTTTCAGGAACTTTACCGCATAGTGCTGCCATATATAACAACTCTATGCTTTACCCTCATCTAGATGGTGAACAGGCGTTTGAAGAGTATCACCATAGAAGTAGAAGTAGAAGTATCACCGAGGAAGGGGGGAGTGTTGGCATCGTGGAGATTTGAAATGATAAAGATTACTACATGCATGTACGCTCCTTAACTCACTTAGATATTGCATTCGGATAGAGCAGAATGAGCCGAATAAGTTTCATTTAGTGACCGATTTGGTCTTTAGTAAAGCGCCATCTTATTAGATCATCATGGCTCGATCTGGTAGCCAGGCCCAGTTTGACCTTCTCACTTCTTTAAAGTGCACTGTAGCAAAGATGGGCCGCAGATCATGTAGTCCCTTTGAAATAAATCAACGTGATCAAGGCACAAAAAATACAACCAGAGCGCAAAATCTTAAAGAGTGCGACGTCCAAACAGTATCTGCTCTTTCATAGATTTACAGCAGGCAATATTCTTTTTGATTAAGTCATTTTTAGATTTTTAGGCTACGATTACGTCATTTTACATACGCCTGTCCGGCATGCATCATCAGCGGATGGTTATTTCTCATCAATATCTATAACTGGTTTGAATACTGTCGTAATGTCATTATGTTTCGTGATTATCATCGTATAGAACTTTTTTTTGTTTTTGTTTTTTTGTTCATTCTCTTATCAGGAGAGGAGAGTACAAACATTATTTTCTTACACTTGAGACTACAATGATTCAAGATAATAAATGAACGAACACACGGGCCTTTTGTCATTCTCAAGTCACTTTCTATTTCTTTATTCAGGAAATCATACGATTTCGTAAAGCAACTGCTCGAGGAGCATTTGGGCGATGGCATAATTATCAACACCGTCGTCATCCACTGCGCAGAACGACAAGTCCATTGTGCTGACGTTGGTCTCTTCGAAGAGATCCCACGTGAAGTTCGATAGTTCAGAGACGGTGGTAAAACTCGACATATCGTCATCATCGTCGCTCTCATCATATAGCGAAGACCAGTCAGAGATTGAACTCAAGTTGTCGTCACCATAACCGTCATCATCAGACACGGCTGAAGGAACGACCAATTGGGGTTTGGTGTCGATGTTGCAATTCTCTTCAACTTTAGTCATTTCGTAGTTGGATGCTCCACTAACAAGGTGGAACTGCAAGATAAAAGAAGGGAAAGAGAGTGAAGAGCTGAATTATGCTTGAGAATGAACCACTTGATTTCCAGTAAAAATAGCAAAGGGAACTCAAAAGTCCACTCTAGTCTAGAATCAACACCCCAAATATGTGCAGTGTGTTCTGTCTATTAAATACACTACTAGGCGTGGCATTGATTATTGATACAATTTTAGAAGAGGATTCGACTTTTGTTATTGTTCGAAGCGATTTACTTACCAATGCAATATCATCAACTGTCACTGCGACTGGACGTTCGTCATCAGTAGATGCTGTAAACAATAATGAGAATATAGTAATGTCAATCTGTTAACCGCACATCGCTTTTCGCTCATTCTTTTGTTTTCGTACAAAATCATCGTTTCTTGGTTTTGAAATGACAAGACCTCCATCTCGTTTAAGTGGGTATATACTTACAAGCTTTCGTTAAACATCGATTCCACCCGCCGCCCCCCCCCCCTTATTGGTTGAGAATGCATCTTTATATTTGAGAATGCCATCTATCCCCTCTAACTCATTCTTTTATTTACCTCGAACGCAGCAGCATAATTTTCGAAAACCTTTGGTCACTGTCTTTCTGAATCGACCAAAGAATCGACGCCTTCTCATAGATTGATTTGGCATTGTGAAGCAAGCAAGATGTACAGACATCTGGATGCGAGGGGAGTTCAATAAAGAATGAAGCATTAGCAACACATTTTCTTGAAATGTAAACATACCGGCGCGCAACGCATTATGATGTCAAGAAAATCCAGAGATTGCTTGGTTACTGCGTGCTGATTGGATGAAAGTTTGCGCGGCGCGCCAGTTTCATTGTGAAGTCACATCTTTAATGCTCGGACAGTTTACGCATTGACCCATATTAATGGAGGCGCAGCCCTTTGGACGAGGGAAAGCATTATGTCGTCATATGTAATTAACGCTTGTCAGAATGCGCAGCCTTTGGGTGCAGGAGAGCATTGTGATGTCACATCTTTTAAAACGCCTGTAAAGATAGCTCTTCGCTCTGGAGGCAATAGCACTTTTTTATTTTCTAGAGGGGGGGGGGGGGGGCTGCAGGTGGGACTGGAATGATGTTTGCTTTAATGGGGGGGGGGGGGGTTGGACGGTTCATGCTTCTGACTGAAAAAAAAAAAAGTTTTTAATGCTGGTAAAGATAGTGCATTTCAAGATCACCGGGGAAGGGAGAGGGGAGGGGGGGGGGGGGGGGAGTGTGTTGGCATTGTGGAGATTTGAAATGATAGAGATAACTACATACATGTAAGCTCCTTAACTCGCTTAGATATTGCATTCGGATAGAGCAGAATGAGCCGAATAAGTTTCATTTGGTGACCGATTTGGTCTTTAGCAAAGCGCCATCTTATTAGATCATCATGGCTCGATCTGGTAGCCAGGCCCAGTTTGGCCTTCTCACTTCTTTAAAGTGGACTGTAGCAAAGATGGGCCGCAGATCATGTATGTATTGTATTTATTAAACATCATTGATGTACATCAATATTCTGTTTATAGACATAGTTATAATCACTTTACAATGTAATGCAACAATCGATATATAAAACATAATATAAAACATTAACAACACCTTTCTAAATAAACAATAAGTCATGCAATACGAAATATGTAAATGAGAACTAAAACAAAAGCATAAGATTGTACACGACTACTTTGTTATAACATATAGTATCTAAAAATTACCCCTCATTGCAATTATGTTTTTGGTGAACAAAGAAAAACTATCTATTACAACTTCATTATCTAATCTCATTATAAATATGAATTTTTCTTGACTATCCAAATTACAAACATTTTCTTCCAGATTACTAATTGTTTCTATAAAATCTACTCGTAAATCTTTATACTTGTCACATTTCATAATTATATGGAATTCATCTCCTACAAGATTCATATTACAGTCTTCACAGAATCGTAGATTCGGGGGAGTTTTTTCTGGTCTTTTATACCTTCCTGTTTCTATGGGTAAGTTGTGCGCGCTTAGACGTAGTTTGGTGATATTTTTTCTTAAATTTATATTTGGTATATGAGATAAATACTTTTCTTGCTTGATTGAGTTTTTAAATTGTCTGAGGGTTCTGAGTTTATTTCCTTTACGGGTATCCCTATCATCAAATAAGTCTAGTTTTAATTGTTCATCAAATCTCCTTTCCAAACAAAGTTTACATAACTCGACAAAATCTTTATGAGAAATTTGTATATTTTCAGGGTCCAATACGGTCTCGTTTCCATTATTACAAATATTTAGTGAACTAAAGATATCCCGAATTGACATTAACCAACAGCTTTGTTCGTTATTTACTAATTTTTTGTTTTCTTCAAAAGATTTATAGACAAGGCCATTTTCATCCAAACTCCGTATTCGTATCCAATATTTGAGCATGTTTATTGCAATTTGAATAAGTAGAGGATGCCTTCCAATTTCAGCTGAAACTGCTAAATTGCTGCATTTGCGGTTTACCCCTAAGATATTTTTACAACACTGAATGTGTACTTTCTCAAAATCGTTTTTATAATACAGTCCTGTTTTCCCTGTTTCTATTTGAAGAATTTTCTTCATGTCTATTGCACTAGCACCCCAAATTTCGGATCCATAAAGCAAAATTGGTTGTACAGTTGCATCAAACAGGTGTAATAAGGTTTTAATACTGGGCGTATAATTGCCGAAAGATTTATACAGTTTAAATAATGCTCTCCTGGCCTTATCCGCTAAGTCCCTTGTCGCCATTTTGAACGATCCATTATTACTAAAAACAATGCCTAAATATTTCATTTCCCTTACCGAGGTAAGTTTTTCCCCGTTTATTTCAAAATCACTCTTATCATTCAACCTGCCTGACTTATTACATATCATTATTTTAGTTTTGGTGACATTAACATTCAACATCCAAGAGTTACAATATTGAGTGAATTTATCTAAACAGTATTGCATTCCTTGAGGGGATTTAGAAATAATTGCTAGATCTGTAGCAAAGATGGGCCGCAGATCATGTAATCCATTTGAAATAAATCAACGTGATCAAGGCACAAAAAAATACAACCAGAGCGCAAAATCTTAAAGAATGCGACGTCGAAACAGTATCTGCCCTTTCATAGATTTACAGCAGGCAATATTCTTTTTGATTGGAATTGTGGAGATTTGAAATGATAAAGATAACTAAATACATGTACGCTCCTTAACTCGCTTAGATATTGCATTCGGATAGAGCAGAATGAGCCGAATAAGTTTCATTTGGTGACCAATTTGGTCTTTAGCAAAGCGCCATCTTATTAGATCATCATGGCTCGATCTGGTAGCCAGGCCCAGTTTGGCCTTCTCACTTCTTTAAAGTGCACTGTAGCAAAGATGGGCCGCAGATCATGTAATCCCTTTGAAAGAAATCAACGTGATCAAGGCACAAAAAAATATAACCAGAACGCAAAATCTTAAAGAGTGCGACGTCCAAACAG
Organism: Strongylocentrotus droebachiensis; assembly: GCA_035222895.1. Classification (NCBI taxonomy): domain Eukaryota; kingdom Metazoa; phylum Echinodermata; class Echinoidea; order Camarodonta; family Strongylocentrotidae; genus Strongylocentrotus; species Strongylocentrotus droebachiensis. The sequence goes on along the minus strand of JAVYIG010000245.1, from coordinate 141,733 downwards.
TATCTGCTCTTTCATAGATTTACAGCAGGCAATATTCTTTTTGATTAAGTCATTTTTAGATGGGCTACAATTACGTCATTTTACATACGCCTGTCCGGCATGCATCATCAGCGGATGGTTATTTCTCATCAATATCTATAACTGGTTTGAATACTGTCGTAATGTCATTATGTTTCGTGATTATCATCGTATAGAACTTTTTTTTGTTTTTGTTTTTTTGTTCATTCTCTTATCAGGAGAGGAGAGTACAAACATTATTTTCTTACACTTGAGACTACAATGATTCAAGATAATAAATGAACGAACACACGGGCCTTTTGTCATTCTCAAGTCACTTTCTATTTCTTTATTCAGGAAATCATACGATTTCGTAAAGCAACTGCTCGAGGAGCATTTGGGCGATGGCATAATTATCAACACCGTCGTCATCCACTGCGCAGAACGACAAGTCCATTGTGCTGACGTTGGTCTCTTCGAAGAGATCCCACGTGAAGTTCGATAGTTCAGAGACGGTGGTAAAACTCGACATATCGTCATCATCGTCGCTCTCATCATATAGCGAAGACCAGTCAGAGATTGAACTCAAGTTGTCGTCACCATAACCGTCATCATCAGACACGGCTGAAGGAACGACCAATTGGGGTTTGGTGTCGATGTTGCAATTCTCTTCAACTTTAGTCATTTCGTAGTTGGATGCTCCACTAACAAGGTGGAACTGCAAGATAAAAGAAGGGAAAGAGAGTGAAGAGCTGAATTATGCTTGAGAATGAACCACTTGATTTCCAGTAAAAATAGCAAAGGGAACTCAAAAGTCCACTCTAGTCTAGAATCAACACCCCAAAAATGTGCAGTGTGTTCTGTCTATTAAATACACTACTAGGCGTGGCATTGATTATTGATACAATTTTAGAAGAGGATTCGACTTTTGTTATTGTTCGAAGCGATTTACTTACCAATGCAATATCATCAACTGTCACTGCGACTGGACGTTCGTCATCAGTAGATGCTGTAAACAATAATGAGAATATAGTAATGTCAATCTGTTAACCGCACATCGCTTTTCGCTCATTCTTTTGTTTTCGTACAAAATCATCGTTTCTTGGTTTTGAAATGACAAGACCTCCATCTCGTTTAAGTGGGTATATACTTACAAGCTTTCGTTAAACATCGATTCCACCCGCCGCCCCCCCCCTTATTGGTTGAGAATGCATCTTTATATTTGAGAATGCCATCTATCCCCTCTAACTCATTCTTTTATTTACCTCGAACGCAGCAGCATAATTTTCGAAAACCTTTGGTCACTGTCTTTCTGAATCGACCAAAGAATCGACGCCTTCTCATAGATTGATTTGGCATTGTGAAGCAAGCAAGATGTACAGACATCTGGATGCGAGGGGAGTTCAATTAAGAATGAAGCATTAGCAACACATTTTCTTGAAATGTAAACATACCGGCGCGCAACGCATTATGATGTCAAGCAAATCCAGAGATTGCTTGGTTACTGCGTGCTGATTGGATGAAAGTTTGCGCGGCGCGCCAGTATCATTGTGAAGTCACATCTTTAATGCTCGGACAGTTTACGCATTGACCCATATTAGTGGAGGCGCAGCCCTTTGGACGAGGGAAAGCATTATGTCGTCATATCTAATTAACGCTTGTCAGAATTTTGATTGGGACGTGTTTTGTTGAGCTCCCGGTAATGACTGATTTTTAACAGAATGCAATGGACGATGCATGATAATTTTTATATCGGGTGTTAGCTCTTCAAACAAGGACTCCGATTCTAAACCCATCTTGGAATGACGAGGTGACGATTTTGTGATATTTTCGAAAAACTTGTATTTTTTAATAGCATATCAATTCCTTTGCGCTCCTTTTGGGAGATCAACCGACCCGCGCGCATTTTATATTACATGACATATGGTAAAATTCTCGACATCTTTTTACACTTTTCTTTACCATTAAAAATCGAAATTGAGAATAATATCCTCAATCGAGATATGAGAAGAAGGAAACATTTCCTTTACATTCCATGTAAAACCATGCCCTTACTTGAAAAAAAACCTCGGTCACTTTTACGTTGAACTTTACAATCCATTTAAAAAAAATTACTCTCTCATACACAATGTCAATGGATCGGTCGCACTGTGCTCGATTGCCTTTCAATAAACCAATCTTTAACTTTGCAGCAACGCGTTTTGCGTCAAATTTGTAAATCCTCAATCACAGACAATGACATATGATACGTAAGCTTTTCATACATATAAATTTCATTTTGATTGATTCATTTTTAGCTCCGTCAATTTTCATGTCAAATCATGGTTCATGTCCCATTTTAGAAGCCCGACCCAGGGTTTTGTGCCAGCTAGCCCTGTATGCATGTACGTAATGCTATGCATACACATATAACTGAACATGCATAAGTACAGTACATGTACACACGCAGCGCAGCGCGTACGAGCGCACTGCACTACATTTCATTGGGTCAGTACCATTATGAAAATAGGGGAACAATGAGTGGGATGGGTTTAGTGCCGTCACAATAAACTTGCGCATTACACGCGTACGTATAATTAGAGCAATTTATGCACCCCCAAGAAATAATGAATACAGCCCGACCTCTCTACACACAGAACTGCACAGATACCGCACAGTCCGGTCAAGGCGGTACGCGTAGCGTTAAACTGCCAAATTTACAGAAATTGTGAGGAGCGCTTTTGCTATGAAAGGAATTGATATGTTTTTCCAATAGAGCTATTTTCTTTTTGAAAGTCGCAATATACTGCGCAAAAAACTATTAAAGCGCACAAGAGCGCAGAAGAGCGCATCTAGACAAAATCCATAATACGCCATCTCGGATCCACAACTCAACCTCTCGAAACAACAACTGCCCCACCAGGAACAACTACTCAACCTCTTGAAACAACAACTATTCAAGAGCCAACCACATCCCATCCACCAACAACCGCCATACCTGCATGCCTGGAAGATCCTACAGGAGTGAAATACAGAGGAAACTTATCTCAGACAATCAACGGTCATACTTGTCAAGCGTGGACCTCTCAGGATCCCCATCAACACACTAGGACTCCAGCCAACTACCCTAACGCGGGACTAGATGAAAACTATTGCAGAAACCCCGATAATGAGGACACTGCTTGGTGTTACACCACCAATCCTGAGATAAGATGGAAGTATTGTGCCGTAGGTTATCTTGACCCCAGATGCCAAGATTATGAGTCAACTACTCAACCTCCTGAAACAACAACTGCTCCACCGGGATCAACCACTCAACCTCCTGAGACAACAACTGCCCCACCAGGATCAACTACTCAACCTCCTGAAACAACAACTTCTCCGCCGTGATCAACTACTCAACCTCCTGAAACAACCACTGCCCCACCAGGATCCACAACTCAACCTCTCGAAACAACAACTGCCCCACCAGGAACAACTACTCAACCTCTTGAAACAACAACTATTCAAGAGCCAACCTCATCCCATCCACCAACAACCGGTAATCATAGGCATTTAAGTATTTCCAATCACTTTTTTCCTATCCGTTTCCTTTTTTCAAGGATCACATTCTCATACTAATGTTATAACATGTAATCCTTGCATATTAACAAGCAAGTATTTGAAGTGTTCTTTTCCAAAACAAAGACAAAAGAAACATTGCCGTTTTTCTGGGCTGTCGCCACGGCAAACCTTAACTTTGCCTTATATATTACCTTTGCCTTATTTGTTACCGCTTTGGCATGAAAGATAGTTTGAGAAATAGATTGGGATCTATCGGTGTTAACTAGCATATTTCTCCCCTGTGCATCGTTTCAACGTGTACAAAATTGTAAAATCCACTCAGACTAATACTGGATACATGCTCACGAAAGTTATGTAATATTATACAACAATTTTACCTAAGATACATTCTATTGAACACAGCTTCATGAACATGAGTTTCATTACTTGTTTGTATGCCCTACCTTTCGTTCAGAAAGAAAATTGTTCATCGATAAATATTTTATTGAAAGACCAAATACACTAAAAATGGGTCAGCTTTTTAACTCCAATAATGTACATACACGTTTAAACTTAGTAAAATTCTGTCGAAAAATAATGCTTCGTTTTCATTAATTTAAGTATGTGCAAAAACATGTTATGAGTTCAATATTAACTTTAAAAATAAATTGTCATTGTCATTGTCATTGTCATTGTCATTGTCATTGGGTGCAGGAGATCGTTGTAATGTCACATCTCTTAAAACGCTTGTAAAGATAGCTCTTCGCTCTGTAGGCAATAGCGCTGTTTTTTTTATTTTTCTAGGGGGGCGGGGGGGGGGGGCTGCAGGTGGGACTGGAATGATGTTTGTTTTAATGGGGGCGGGTTTTGACAGTTCCTGCTTCTGACTGAAAAAAAAACTGTTTTTAATGCTGGTAAAGGTAGTCCATTTCCAGATCACTGGGGGAGGGGGGGGGGGGAGGTGTGTTGGCATTGTGGAGATTTGGAATGATAGAGATAACTACATACATGTACGCCCCTTAACTCGCTTAGATATTGCATTCGGATAGAGCAGAATGAGCCGAATAAGTTTCATTTGGTGACCGATTTGGCCTTAAGCAAAGCGCCATCTTATTAGATCATCATGGCTCGATCTGGTAGCCAGGCCCAGTTTGGCCTTCTCACTTCTTTAAAGTGCACTGTAGCAAAGATGGGCCACAGATCAAGTAATCCCTTTGAAATAAATCAACGTGATCAAGGAACAAAAATATAACCAGAGCGTAAAATCTTAAAGAGTGCGATGTTCAAACAGTATTTGCTCTTTCATAGATTTACAGCAGGCAATATCATCGTGTAGAACTTTTTTTTTTTTTTTTTTTTGTTCATTCTCTTATCAGGAGAGGAGATTAAAAACATTCTTCTCTTACACTTGAGACTACAATGATTCAAGATAATAAATGAACGAACACACCGTCCTTTTGTCATTCTCAAGTCACTTTTTATTTCTTTATTCAGGAAATCATACGATTTCGTAAAGCAACTGCTCGAGGAGCATTTGGGCGATGGCATAATTATCAACACCGTCGTCATCCACTGCGCAGAACGACAAGTCCATTGTGCTGACGTTGGTCTCTTCGAAGAGATCCCACGTTAAGTTCGATAGTTCAGAGACGGTGGTAAAACTCGACATATCGTCATCATCGTCGCTCTCATCATATAGTGAAGACCAGTCAGAGATTGAACTCAAGTTGTCGTCACCATAACCGTCATCATCAGACACGGCTGAAGGAACGACCAATTGGGGTTTGGTGTCGATGTTGCAATTCTCTTCAACTTTAGTCATTTCGTAGTTGGATGCTCCACTAACAAGGTGGAACTGCAAGATAAAAGAAGGGAAAGAGAGTGAAGAGCTGAATTATGCTTGAGAATGAACCACTTGATTTCCAGTAAAAATAGCAAAGGGAACTCAAAAGTCCACTCTAGTCTAGAATCAACACCCCAAAAATGTGCAGTGTGTTCTGTCTATTAAATACACTACTAGGCGTGGCATTGATTATTGATACAATTTTAGAAGAGGATTCGACTTTTGTTATTGTTCGAAGCGATTTACTTACCAATGCAATATCATCAACTGTCACTGCGACTGGACGTTCGTCATCAGTAGATGCTGTAAACAATAATGAGAATATAGTAATGTCAATCTGTTAACCGCACATCGCTTTTCGCTCATTCTTTTGTTTTCGTACAAAATCATCGTTTCTTCGTTTTGAAATGACAAGACCTCCATCTCGTTTAAGTGGGTATATACTTACAAGCTTTCGTTAAACATCGATTCCACCCGCCGCCCCCCCCCCCCTTATTGGTTGAGAATGCATCTTTATATTTGAGAATGCCATCTATCCCCTCTAACTCATTCTTTTATTTACCTCGAACGCAGCAGCATAATTTTCGAAAACCTTTGGTCACTGTCTTTCTGAATCGACCAGAGAATCGACGCCTTCTCATAGATTGATTTGGCATTGTGAAGCAAGCAAGATGTACATACATCTGGATGCGAGGGGAGTTCAATAAAGAATGAAGCATTAGCAACACATTTTCTTGAAATGTAAACATACCGGCGCGCAACGCATTATGATGTCACGCAAATCCAGAGATTGCTTGGTTACTGCGTGCTGATTGGATGAAAGTTTGCGCGGCGCGCCAGTATCATTGTAAAGTCACATCTTTAATGCTCGGACAGTTTACGCATTGACCCTAGCGCCTAGTGGAGGCGCGGCCCTTCGGACGAAGGAAAGCATTATGTCGTCATATCTAATTAACGCTTGTCAGAATGCGCAGCCTTTGGGTGCAGGAGAGCATTGTGATGTCACATCTTTTAAAACGCCTGTAAAGATAGCTCTTCGCTCTGTAGGCAATAGCACTTTTTTTATTTTCTAGAGGGGGGGGGGGGGGGGGGAGGGGGCTGCAGCTGGGACTGGAATGATGTTTGTTTTAATGGGGGGGGGGGTGGACGGTTCATGCTTCTGACTGAAAAAAAAAAAGTTTTTAATGCTGGTAAAGATAGTGCATTTCAAGATCACCGGGGAAGGGGGAGGGGAGGGGGGAGGTGTGTTGGCATTGTGGAGATTTGAAATGACAGAGATAACTACATACATGTACGCTCCTTAACTCGCTTAGATATTGCATTCGGATAGAGCAGAATGAGCCGAATAAGTTTCATTTGGTGACCGATTTGGTCTTTAGCAAAGCGCCATCTTATTAGATCATCATGGCTTGATCTGGTAGCCAGGCCCAGTTTGGCCTTCTCACTTCTTTAAAGTGCACTGTAGCAAAGATGGGCCGCAGATCATGTAATCTTTTGAAATAAATCAACGTGATCAAGGCACAAAAAATACAACCAGAGCGCAAAATCTTAAAGTGTGCGACGTCCAAACAGTATCTGCTCTTTCATAGATTTACAGCAAGCAATATTCTTTTTGATTAAGTCATTCTGAATATGCTACAATAACGTCATTTTACATCCGCCTGTCCGGCATGCATCATCAGCGGATGGTTATTTCTCATCAATATCTATATTCGGTTTGAATACCGTCGTAATGTCATTATGTTTTGTGATTATCATCGTGTCGAACTTGTATTTTTTTTTCATTCTCTTATCGGGAGAGGAGATTAAAAACATTCTTCTCTTACACTTGAGACTACAATAATTCAAAAGAATAAATGAACGAAAACACAAGCCTTTGTCATTCTCAAATCACTTTTTATTTCTTTATTCAGGAATGACAAAGAAATCATACGATTTCGTAAAGCAACTGCTCGAGGAGCATTTGGGCGATTATCAACACCGTCGTCATCCACTGCGCAGAACGACAAGTCCATTGTGCTGACGTTGGTCTCTTCGAAGAGATCTCACCTGAATTACGATACTTTAGATTTAGGCTTATAGAGGAGAAAAATATATTAATTACCAACACTCCATTGAAAATCCAAAACGCATGTACTGAACTTTACAAATCCTTTTGATTTTAAGTCATGTTCAGATTTTGGCGCGGTAGACTGTCGTTTTTCAGTGTTTTGTTTTCGTGTAAAAATATGATAGAATTTAGAGCTTTATCTGAACGAGCTGTATTCTCAGCACGTCAAGCGACGTGGACGTTTTACACGTTTTTAAGGTCATGGTTATACATGATACAAGTACATGTTTAATCAATTAGATTCAAATAAGGACCTGGTTATTAACATTGGGTTTTTACGACTTTGATATTCCTTAGTTTTATTACTTTTGTTTTAATTTGATAAAGTGTGAAGGTTCAACTCCTCTTATCGGAAAATAGAGAAAGATCTTTTCATGCACCTCTTATCTTTTCCACCCTTAAAATGATTACAATCAATACAATATTTTTCAGCAAATGTGTTCCCGAATCCCTCACATCAGATCATATATTTTGTCGATGAAGTCTTAAAAATTCTGTTCAACAGAATTATTGCTGATCTTCAGAAATAATTATGTTCAACAGACTCATCTTATTCCAGAAATATTCACAGTGATTAAACATTTCTGTAAACCACTCATCATTCCAGTATAATGTTTTTAAAGAACTTAGTAGTTCCTATTTCGTTTGTTTGTAACTGAATAAAATTTCAACCAAATATAATCTCAATGGACCGAAGCAGGCGCGGATCTACGGGGGGGGGGTTAGGGGGTTTAAACCCCCCCCCCCCCCCCTTGGGCGGCCCCCCCCCCCCCCCAAAAAAAAAGAGGAAAAAAAAGAAAAAAAGAAAGAAAGAAAGAAAAAAGAACGCACGCTGGAGAGAAACCCTTTCAAGTGCAAATATTGTGAGAAGATATTCAACTCATCTGGTAACTTAACCAAACACATGATAAATCTGGATATAATGCACTGCTTTTTATGGTCTCCATTGTGTTAAAGCTTATCTGCCATAGTTTACAGGAGGGATTAGACCGCTCTGCAAGGTCACTGGACAGATGGTTATCTCATCAACTCAGCTCTCAATTAACATATGAAAAAGAGGATCATGGGGGACCAATGGTCACCGATTAGGCATTGTATGTTATATAGAGGGCGCAAGTACACTTACGGGGTTCAAATAAACACCCCCCAAACAAATCGGCTCGCCGCTTTGCGGCTCGTGGACGATGCTCCGCATCGTGATTATTTTGGTCAACCCCCCCCCCCCCCCTTAGCAAAAAGCTAGATCCGCCCCTAAAGAAGTTTGGTGATTTAGATTATTCATATATGATAGAGCAAAGTGGGTGAGCTTAGAAAAAATGTCGCATCTTTTAAATTGAAAAAAAAACTCTACTTTTTTGGTGGTTAGTCGTAGGCCTATATTTTGTCCGCATTTACATTGACATTGTGTTTTTTATAAACCTATACCGACAACATGCAACAACTCCCCACGCATGATCTGTCGCTATAAATGTGCATCAGCTTTCCATACCAGCTGTGCCATGTGTATGGCACCTCATAACTTACACAATAATAAGAGACCGGTACGTGTTCACACAAGTCTTCAAAACAGATCAGATTTTGAGGCCGGGAAGTCATTCTCAGTTTCAGATAATAAAAGCAAGCCATTCCATTGGCATGTAAAAAGTCAAGTGCTGCCAATATTTCTGAATGACTAGGTCGTACAAAGGAGCATATCAGATGAGAGAAACAATTGTTGTGCGATGTACCACCGACTCATTTTACTGTTCGCATTTCTGGGCGGTGTGCTCAGCTCTCCTACCGGGGAAGTTCAGGGAGACTTGAGCGAAGACGTCTCGTTCCTTTTGCCGACTTCGCGTATTGCAGGGGATTCTCGATTGACCGGTCTCCAGATCCAGTTCAATGTGACGACACCTGTACCTGATGCTGCTCCAGGCCACAATACACCTGTAAGATTCATTTTATGTTCGTTTGAAATTTGGTTATTCAAGCTAGATCTATTTAACATAATGTATAGATGTAATTGAAAATAGAATTATTAAATAGTCAAAAGGAACAAACAAAAAAGTTACAAACACACACAAAATTGAAAGTGACAAGTCAAAAGACAAAGCAACAAAATATTCGGAATAAAACAAAAACAGCATAATAATACAAATATTTCACCAACGTTACCCACGTTTTGTTCAATAAACTAAATTATCAAACTTAATTGTAACTTCTTAAAAAAAGTATGTTGTTGTATTGCTCTACTGAATGTTAGTAGATTTGAAGTTGGAATAAAGAGTGCAGTTCTCTTAAAGACCGTCACCACTACTGGGCTTGAAGGAATTAGACCACACAGCGAGCCAGCGAGGTCACTGTGACAGGTGGTTATCTCATTAACTCAGCTCTCATTTAACATCAACTTAAATGGGCAAGTCTGCAGGAAAGAAGGGCTCAGCAGAAAGTAGGCATGGTTTACAGCATACTCCATGGCCTGGTTGATCTTCCAGTCACCTACTTCATACCAGTTGTTGGTCCCAGCACCCGTGGAAATCCACAGAAGTTCCATGTCCCCTTTGCCCGAACTCTGCTATTCCAAACCACATTCTACCCAGATACTATCCGACTGTGGAACTCCTTACCATCTGCTGTCGTCGATTGCACCTCTTTGGAACTTTTCAAGCAGAAGGTGCAACACATCAAGCTCCGTTGAGCTTCAGACTGTTTTTTAGCTGCACATAGAATTTTTGTAGAGCCTTTTTAGGGTGCGTTCAATCGAATTTTCGAAGCTAGAATCACAAACATGAATCACAATTCAAAACGCCGTTACAAAAAGCAAGGTCACTGCGGTTTGCGTTCAAGCGATTTTTCATCAACGCTGATTCTAGCTCATTGCGAGCCAAACCACTGCCCATCACACTGCGCAGTATGGCCTAGGAACTTCGGCGCGCGCTTTCTGGAATTGTTTACGGCCGACTGTCGACTGCTGTTTTGAGCATAGATCGCAATAATAAGACAAAGAATGAGAAGGTGATAGAAGGAAGAAACAAAGAATAACATAAGGAAAGACAGAAAGATAAAGTCGATAGAATGATTAAAACAAAGAATAACATAAGAGAAGGTGAAAGAAGGAAGAATCAAAGAATAACATAAGGAAAGATAGAAAGAGAAAGTAACAGAATGATTAAAACAAAGAATAACATAAGAGAAAGTGATAGAATTATAAAAACAAAGAATAACATAAGACAAGATGATAGAAGGAAGAAACAAAGAATAACATAAGGAAAGACAGAAAGAGAAATTGATAGAATGCTTAAAACAAAGAATTACATAAGAAAATGTGATAGAAGGAAAAAACAAAGAATAACATAAGTATAGAAGGAAGAAACAAAGAATAACATAAGGAAAGACAGAAAGAGCAAATGATAGAATGATAAAAACAAAGAATAACATAAGAAAAGGTGATAGAAGGAAAAAAACAAAGAATAACATAAGAATAGAAGGAAGAAACAAAGGATAACATAAGGAAAGACAGAAAGAGAAAATGATAGAAGGAAAAACAAGGAATAACATAACGGAACAGGCCACGATGGTATAGTGTACGCAAATTGCATGCAAAGCGGGCGCGCGGTTTTTCCCAAACCGGAAGAGGCTTCGTCATACAATCATGATTGAGAACTCCGTCCGTTCAATAGAATTTTAGCGACCGTGATTCTGTTGAATCATGATACAAAACGCATCTTTTTCAGCGTTTCATGTTTGTGTTTTCAAACACGTTTATTTTTACGACCGACGAAAAAATCGCTTGAACGCATTGCGTTTTAAACTAAACGTCTTTAGAAACCGTGATTCTAGGGTGAAAAAGTGTCGATTAAACGCACCCTTACTTGCACTGTACACTCGGCACTTGACAAGCACAAAGTACGATAATACGCCAACGGCGGACTGTACTATACTGGAAAAAGAAGAACATAAGAAAAAGAGGATCATGGGGGACCAACAGGCACCGATTGGGGAAGTTTTCTATATAGAGGGAGCAAGTAGCTACAAGTAGGACAGTGTGCCTTTAAAGAGAAGGTTGAGTTCTGGGAAGAGGTGAAAAATAATTTGTGAGCATTACTCATTCTTATTATGCAAGTGTGGAAGAACATCGGTTAAGACATGTTCCCTGAAAAGCATGGCTCTTCAAATGCCTTCATATTCTAAATATGCATGTAACACCGTAAAAATCGGGGGGCCGGCTTTTTACGCCACGTGTTCGTGTAGTTCCATACATCTTTCTGTGCAAGTGTTTGTAACTTTACCGAGACTTGGCCACATTTCTTATAATTTTGATGATTCCAGAACCTTGCAATACACACAAATTCTTATATGCTAGATGATCAACCTTTTCTGGTCGGTTCCACACCGTTTCTTTCACAATGCAATCGCATGACCAGAACTCAACTTCATCTTTAAGTGTTATACATTATAGACTCGGATGGTATTAAATATGAATAATTGTTATATTTTTATTCTGCAGTGTGAGGATTACCACAAACTCAATTCTTCAGCGGAGAAATGTGAGTTCATCCGGACAGCTGAAGATTGTCACAATTCAGATGGTTTCATCAACTACCTCAAGGTGATCTACTGCTCCTTCCCAGATGTACGACCTCTTGGATTTGTTTGCCTGGTAAGTTTCTAAATGATACCTACATGTAGGGCGTGTTTCACAAAGATCCTAAGTTGAACTTATCTCCAAGTTGGACTTAACAATTATGGAAAGCCGTTAGCATCCTTGAAAATATTTTTTAAAAGGTATTCTAAAAGCTTAGGCATAACATGTTGATTCAAATCATTCATATTTTCTATTATCATGGAAGATTTCATGTTCTTGATGTGAAATTTATCAATAGTTTTAAATACTTGAATTGTTGCTTTTGAATATATTTCATTATAAGACTACAATTGGCTCTCCATAATATTGAAGTCCAACTTAGAGTTAAGCTCGGCTTAGAATCTTTGTGAAATACCCCACTAGTATGGTATTCTGAGATTCAATTTATTTTTAGTAAAATTTTATCTCAGTGAGATATTTTAGCCTTTGAAGTTATAAATCAGTATTCTGAGAATCATAGCAATATTTTATCTCTTCTCAGACACACCCACACAAATTCCTCTGAAAGAAAGCACAACAAAATTACTGAAATAAATCTGTTAAACAATGAGAAAGTTTTGATAATATGGAAATTTAATATTTTAATGTCACTTTGACATGTCGCAGAAATCTCCAATTTGATCATACTAACAAAATTACTAATTTACCTCTTTTCTAGGTTTTATTCTGCACATGCCATTTTGAGCATCACACAGATTTCATAATCTCAACAACAAAAAATATAGTTTTCCAATTTTAATTGTACCAACTTTCACCAAATTTGTCTCTGCATTGTCAACTTTTATGCAATTCAATTTATTACAAGTACTTTTTCTTCCTCCAACTTCATCTAATTACCACATCATCTATTTCAAGACCTCTGCTCAAATAAAAAAATTTTTTTTTTACATGTATGTCAACAAAGATTGATAGATGAATGGAATTGAACGACACAATAGCAAACAATAACAATTTAAGAGCTGATTATCAAATTGTTTAGCTTTTAGCAATCTGACCAGTAGAATAAGAGGAAAGTAAAGAGAATATACATGTATGTGAAAAGTAAGATACATGTTTAGAGAGAGAGGGGGAGATATTTGGATTTATTTATTTTTTATTTTTTTTGTTGGGGGGGGGGGGGGAGGGGAAAGGGGAGGGATCAAAAGATTTTGTAGGTCAAATATTGTAAAACTGCTGGCTTCTTAAAACTCATTGATTACCAAATCCTGTCATTCCCATAGGCTTAACCATGGGACCACTCAGTACCTGTAGACAATGAGTTAAAACTTGAACGTGATAGAATTAATTACTGGGTACATAAAAGTTTGTAATCAAACATTTTCCTGATTTGTATACAAATATACATGTACTGTATGTATGTGAGTCACAATTTTTGAGAATTTATTGCCCAATGAACTGCGAAAGGCCTACATTGTTGCCGTCACGTGCTTTGTTTATAGAAGAATTCATTGCCATGTCTTGAGTTTTAAATAGACCTGTGTTGACTCAGTGCTGTATCAGTGCAGTGGTGAAGCCGATGATAATGGTAAACTGCAATGGACTCTGGTATTGTAAGTAACCAAATAAGAGAGAGAGAGAGAGAGATAAAGACAGAAGCAGACAGAAGCAGACAAAGACACAGAGAGAGGGGAAGACAGGGATAGACAGAGAGGGGAAAGGCAGAGGGAGAGAGAGAGAGAGAGAGAGAGAGAGAGAGAGAGAGAGGGGAAAGGCAGAGAGAGAGCCAGAGAGAGAGAGAGATGGGGAGAGAGAGAGAGAGAGTAGATCATGTAAAACATTTAAAAGGGACAACAAATCCATTCAAAATAGTGCTGTAACATCACGGATATCTCCAATTCCGTTTAACCGCCAGTCAAAACCGGACGGTTTTCGGTTAAGCAAGCCAGGTCCGTGTGAAAAAGCGCGAAGGACTTTCATTTAACTGCGAGGTGCATTTGAAGGCGCTGATTTGTGCTTGTGAACTTGTCACAAATAATAGTAACAATGTCGTTTTTAGAAGAATGTGTTAGATCATTAATGTAAATTAAAAACAGTAGAGGACCTAGGCTAGGATTGAACCTTGTGGTACGCTGTGTGTAAAAGTTGGATGAATTATTATTATAAACTACATATTGAGATCGATTAGAAAGATGCTTTCAAACCAAAATGACAGACAAATTGGAGTGTTGTTCTAGTTTCGGAGTGGTGAGTCAACACACAGATTACTGAGCTGGGAGACATTGCCAGGCATAGTGCCAGGTGGAGGGGCATAAATCGAAACTTAAAAAAAAAAAAAAAAAAAAAAAAAAAAAAAAGGGAAAACGAAACCGTCCAATTGAAAACGGAATCCGCCATGGGCGGTCGGATACCGGACGTTTAAACGTTTGACTACAGCACTAATTCAAAACAAACATAGCATCTTCTGCATTACTTGTTCAAGAATATACAATTAAATGTATAATGCTTAATGCTTAAAGTGATGCTCACCTTTTCATTGTGGTAGCACCCATTTATAGTGTCAGTATTCAGACTGCCAGCATTTGATCTAGAATATATTATAATATAATTTGTATCTTAATTCAGTTAATTCAAAGAAAAGGAGGTGTAATATTTAATATGCAGAGTTCGCAGACATAAAAATAAACTTCTTTTGATTGGTTTGTCTGATTTGTCTGCTTCTATTGAAAGTAAGTTATTTTTGGAGTGGACTTGTACTTTAAGGGTTGAATACTTGATGAACTTGAGACCACAATTTTCATTTTTGAATAGTTGTGTAAGAAATTGTATCATTTTTTTGTGATTTCAGCCATTTATATTGTTATTCACATTATTCTTTACATTACTATTTATAGTTGATACTCTGTTATTCCTTATATTATTTTTGTCTCCATTGAAATTGAAAGCAAATGAAGTAATCTGGCTTTGTTGAAAAACTACATATATTGTTGATACTCGGTTATTTCTTATATTATTTTTGCCTCCATTGAAATTGAAAGCAAATGAAGTAACTGAATCCGGCTTCTTCTAAAAACTACATGCCCAATAATCTGTGGTTAGCACTTCCTTACTGTTTTCTGTAACATTACAATGTTGCAAAAAAACCGAGAATGGATCAAGAACTTCCTTGATTTCTAAATCTAAAAGGTTGATGATCATAAATTGTGCCTAACCTACAAAAAATGAAACCTAAACTCCATCCCTTTATTCTTGAATTTCCTGTTCCAAAAATAACATGAATGAAGTTTTTGAGTACCAGTAACGTTTTGATTGATACTTAAAAAGCCAGAAGGCTATTTTTGAAATCTTCTTTATTAAAAAAATATTGCAATGTGCCATATACATTGTATGCAATTAATATTGAGTTGTTTTATTTTCTTCACAAAGGGGCTCTGGTTGATCTATCTCTTGATTACCCTAGGAGTAACTGCAGAAGACTTGTAAGTGTTATCTTTTATCTTTACAGGGGGGTAGGTAATAATAAAGTTCTTACATAATTGTTTACATTCAATCCTACATGTTCATGATGTAGAGATGCATGTAATCATATGAGATACTAACAGTAACAAAGAGAAATTTGGGGTCATTTTGCATTTTACCAACCTCGAATTACCTGACTTCAAAATAGACTCGTTGAAAATACAAAACTAATCTGTAGCCCCTCCTCTGTTGATAGTTCTAAATATATATGTACACAAATATGAACAGATTTAAGTACTTTTAAAGAACAATACTGCCCTACCAAATGAAATAGTGAGTTTGTACTGTTGTAGTTCTCCTTAAAAGTTTTGGTGTGACCACTGCCCACATGTATATTTTATTTTCTTCAGTCAGATTTCACTGCTAGTTGATAATAGCAAGAATCAATACTAAGGTTTCCTTGTATAACCTTCCTCACAAATGATCTGTTTTGTTTTTTATTTAATCGGCCCTGGAAAAATGAAATATTCTATGTGTTAAATCACTTAAATGAATGTCAATCAGAGATGAAAGAAATGTAGCTGTACATACACAATATAAACCCTAAATGTAAACAAGCTTATAAGATACAGAAATGTGACGAACACTTGGCTTCTTTTATTTTATCTGCCGTGGCCTTTTATCTTTTAAGTGGGTTTTCCAAGTCATGTGTGAATGATGTTTAGGTCTGTAAATGATGTAATAAGTATTTCTACTTCTGGTTTTATCTTTTATTCTATCTGCCGTTGCCTTTTATCTTTTAAGTGGGTTTTCCAAGTCATGTGTGAATGATGTTTAGGTCTGTAAATGATGTAATAAGTATTTCTACTTCTGGTTTTATCTTTTATTCTATCTGCCGTTGCCTTTTATCTTTTAAGTGAATTTTCCAAGTCATGTGCGAATGATGTTTCGGTCTGTAAATGATGTTATAAGTATTTCTACTTCTGGTTTTATCTTTTATTCTATCTGCCGTTGCCTTTTATCTTTTAAGTGGGTTTTCCAAGTCATGTGTGAATGATGTTTAGGTCTGTAAATGATGTAATAAGTATTTCTACTTCTGGTTTTATCTTTTATTCTATCTGCCGTTGCCTTTTATCTTTTAAGTGGGTTTTCCAAGTCATGTGCGAATGATGTTTAGGTCTGTAAATGATGTTATAAGTATTTCTACTTCTGGTTTTATCTTGTATTTTATCTGCCGTTGCCTTTTATCTTTTAAGTGAATTTTCCAAGTCATGTGCGAATGATGTTTCGGTCTGTAAATGATGTTATAAGTATTTCTACTTCTGGTTTTATCTTTTATTCTATCTGCCGTTGCCTTTTATCTTTTAAGTGAATTTTCCAAGTCATGTGCGAATGATGTTTCGGTCTGTAAATGATGTTATAAGTATTTCTACTTCTGGTTTTATCTTTTATTCTATCTGCCGTTGCCTTTTATCTTTTAAGTGGGTTTTCCAAGTCATGTGTGAATGATGTTTAGGTCTGTAAATGATGTAATTATCTATTTATACTCACATGTCGTAATATATTGCATGTTTATTAATAATTATCTCATACTGCCTTAAATAGCTATTCATATTTCATACATACTGCACTGAGTGCACTCATATTTAGGTTTCATTTAGAGGGACAATAATTGTTGTGGATCTATCAGAATATCAGGATATATACATGGTTATTTTTTCCACCATATAGACAATAATTATGATAAATCTTTTTGATTGTTAAACTGTTTGTGGTTTATGTTTGCCTTTTTATATTTTATTATCATAATGATATAATGAGTCAAACTAATAATAATAACAATACAAATAATAATAATAATAATAGTAATAGTAATATTGATAATGATAATAGTAATAATAATTACAATGTTATATTGTTTTGGTAATTACTCTGGATACATGAACAAATATTGAATATAATGTAAATTCAGAGAAAATATCTATATAATGTGAATATTAAAGTGCTATATATATGTTTATTCTCTCTAAATACTCGTTTTATGTTGTTTGTATCATGTCACATGTACATTCTATTTATTTTTCTCTGTGAACAATGCATTTAAATGAAACAAAATTTCCTTTTGGACCAATAAACTTGAATTAAATTGAATTGAATAAGTAGTTCTACTTCTGGTTACGATTGTGAAGCGTAGGATGATACTTATCTCCATCTGTGAGTACCCAGTAGTACGTACATGTTATCCCATAAAGATATGTTTGTTTTGACTATCTTTGTTCTTCCTATGTTTTTCCCTTTTTTTTATTACAGCTTTTGTCCTAATCTGGATGTGATGGCTAGGACACTGAAACTGAGTCAAAACATCGCAATATCCTTGTCTAAATAATTCATGATAGAACTTGTTTTTCTTAATGCATCTTGGTGTCTTTATAATTATTATGTACACATGTACATGTAGGCTAAGTATATATATTAAAAAATAATAAAAATGTATCTAGAGATAAAGTTGTATATCAGATGTGTTGATTTAAAGTTTAGAAAATCATTTCTTAAAATAATCTTGTTAGATTTTGAAGAAAAAGCTCTAGTTTTATGCTCTTTTAAGGTTTTAGGTCCTGAATTGTTACAAGAAATTATTATTGGATTTATCTGTGCAGTAAATGATATTATATTTCATTAAATTCATTCCTACAATGAAAAACACACAAAAAAGGAAATAAAAGAAGAGAAGAAAACCACAAGCTTCAGGCTGAGGATTACAAAAAAGAAGACAAAAATTCTTTAGGCTAGATAATTAACATTGTATATTAATGCTTTGAAACATTAAAGAACACTGTGCAAACAAACTAGCCCAGCCCAGGTAGCAGGTTTAAATTCAACATTAATCTGAAATTACGCCAAAATAATGCATATGTGAGTATGGGAAGTATAATTGTAATCATCTGCTGCTACATGTAGTGCTCTATGCAGTTGACTGAGTAAGATTCTTTTATTAATTGCATATAAAATATCACCTACATAAGTCCTACAGAGTACTTATTTCCATTACACCAATGATTGAATGGATGGGGTTTTCTTTCATCTTTTTAGAATGAAAGAAATTAGAAATAGTACCATAATTGTTTAGTTTTACAACGCCAGCTGTTAATTGGATTTTTCCTTCCTTCCTTCCTTCCTTTCCTGTATTATTGCTGACAGGTTTTACATGTGTGTTAGAATAAAATCAAGTGATTGAAACTCTTTATTATGATCAAAAAAAAACATTGGGAATGCAGCCCAAGTAAAGTCAAAAATAAAATAAAATGCATAGAATATACAAATCAAGATGGAAACCAAGAAGAACCAAGAATCAATCGTTATGTAGAAATCAAAATACTATTGTTCATCATTCATACAAAGTTATGCTGAATAGATCCTTGATTATTACAATTCACATTTTAAACATTAAATTTGGCTCAACCCAAATCATCAGGTTATTGGGTCAGGTCTGGTTCGGGTGGTAGTGTTACCTGAGCTTTGGTGAAACCATGCCCCTTTATTCACAAAGTGTTGGAGTAGTGATTGTAAATAAGCCCCTCTCATCTACAAATGGTCTGGTGAAATTGACCCGACACTTTGTGAAAATCATACAGCAAATATATGAAAGGTCGCGTTTCATTTAGCGAAAGGTTGTGTAATGCGACCACCAGATATTACGCGACAACCCGATGTTTCAAGGTAAGTCTTCAATTTGATGTCATCAGAAGTAAGAAGGAAAGGGAGAGAGGATTGGAGAGAAAGAAAGAAGGAACAAGATACAGATAGAGAAAGAAAGAAAGAGGAAATAGAGAGGAAAGATGAAAAATAGAGCAAGAGCAAGAGGAGGCAGGTGACTGCTTGTGCTTGTATGTGTATTTACATTTCCCAAAATATTTGACCCTGCCAAGTGCTCTTGAAGTTTGAAATATTCTTGAGCTCAAGCAAATAATTGGCATTGAATGACCAATACTAAAGCTTTAACAAAAATAGAGGGAAAAAATGAAAGACATATCATGGGATGGAAAAACACCTGTAAATTAATCATGCTTTGCATTTAAAAACAGGAAAGATAAAAATAAATTCAGAAGCAATGTAATATAATCAATGTTATACATTAGTTATCATTTTGCCAGTCAAAACAATAGTAGATTGTGATTTGAAGGGGAGGATATCCTAGACCATTTACCTTTATCACAACTTAAATGTAAATACTTGCTATCTTATCTTGTGGAATTCAAATTACACCGTAGTTTAATAGTGACCCATAAACATTGTAATGCAAATGCACTTATAGTATTGAGGTAGATCAGTTAAATGCATGACTATTATTACTTCAATAGTTTGAATAATCATATTGTAAAAAGATGAAGAAACTCTGAGGTCAAGGGCTGATCCCATTAGACTAATAGTTGTAACTATGATTAATTGTAAATTGTTTCAAATGACACATTTCCCAATAAGTTACGTGTGCAAATTAATGAAAACCAAATGTTGCTTTCTTAAGTAAATTAATGTCTATTTTCAAAATTCCTCCTGCCCAAGAAAGCAATTAGCAAGCTATAAATGTAATTTATGTTTTCATTATGATTTGCTGGCTACAACGACTGTTATTTGATTCCATGGTGATTATTTTAATTACACTAATTACAAGGTATAAACACATATTTCTGCTCATACGATGATGTGAAACTGTTTTAGCTAATATCGTACCATTCATATGATCTGCATATGAAACTAAAAGCAGTCTGACAATTGAATAATGTTTCAGATTTATCTTAAACACAATCTTTTAATTGTGGTTTTAATATGTTCACTTTAAATCTTTTTTTTGAAATTTAATAAACAAAAGTGTTCTGAACACAGTTTAACAGTTCAACTTCTTTGAATGATATGTACTATAAGCTTATAGTTAATTGGAAGGGAAACACATATGACAAATATGTACATGTGTATATTTATGTCTGTATATAAATATATATGAATATATATAATATGTATTTATTGTGCTTTTGTGTGGGTGTGTTTGTACTTAAAATGCAGATACAGCATGTGTATGAAAAAATTGCTAATAACACTTTATACAATTCAATTAACTTTTTTGTATAGAAAATAATGATTTAATTGGGCGGATATGTTAGTCTTTTCTAAGTAATTTGTTTTAGTGTGAAATTAACTCATTCATAAATTCTAATGTTGAAAGCCTCATGAAATACCCGATGAGAATCCTTAACTCCCTATTATTGATACGGAGTGACACTGTTAGCATTTGGCAATGGAGCACCAGATATCTTTAGTGCCATAGCAGCAATCACAAACTCAAGAAATGGAGAGGCAGGCCTGGCAATTGGAGCTTTATTTGGTAAGTTTGTTTGTTCTTCAATAATGTATAACATGCATCTTGGTTGGTATTCCATATATTGTCAAAGTAATTTAAAGGGCAAGTCCACTCCGAAAATACCTTCCTTTCAATAGAAGCAGAACAATCCGACAAACCAATCAAAAAAAGTTTGAGCAAAATCGCATATCTAATAAGAAAGTTTTTTAATGACATGAGACATGTCACAAGACAAATTGGCAACTTACTCACTATCCTCTTTATATTGATAATATACATTTCCAATTTTTCCCCTAAAAATCTTATTTCCTCACACCAGCATCCAAGATATATTGATAGTACCTGTAATATGTTTTTGTGTGGATGCACTTTATATAGAGGTTTTTTCTTCAGTTAAATCACGAAAAATGTGGATTTTGATAAACTATTTATATATAAATCAATGATTATGAGTATGCAATATTCAGAAAATAGTATCAATTCTTCAAAGCTCATAAAAAATATTGTGAAATGTCATGCACGCAATATGAAACAAATCACATAACATGGGCAAAGGCGTGGGGAAATGAAGTTTCAGGGGATAAAAAGGAAAATTAATGGGATCAAAATATGTAAAGCAATTGATAAATAGTGAGGCAATGACGGTTCCATGACACATGCTCCGCCAACAATTGCTCCGCCGACATTTACTCCGCAAAACGTGACAATTGCTCCGCGACATTTGCTCCAACGTCAAATGCATCGCCGACAGATGCTTCGCCGAAAATTGCTCCGCCGACATTTGCTCCGCCGACAATTGCTCCGGTGACAAATGCTCCTCGAACGATAGTTGCTCGGCCGACATTTGCTCCGCTGACATTTGCTCCGCCGACAATTGCTTCTCCGACATTTGCTCCGCCGACAATTGCTTCTCCGACATTTGCTCCACATGAAGCGACAATTGCTCCACCGACAGATGCTCCGCCGACAATTGCTCCGCCGACAATTATTGCCCCCTCCTACATTTGCTCCGCATGAAGCGACACTTGCTCCGGTGACATTTGCTCCAACGACATTTGCTCCGCATGAAGCGACACTTGCACCGGTGACATTTGCTCCGCCCAAAAAGTGTCCCATAATACAAATGCTTCTAATACTACGACAAATGCTTCGCCGACAATATTTTTTTTTCACGGGTTATTTTCGTTTCTTTTTTTCTTCATTTTCTTCATTTTCTGAATGCATTTTATGAGAAAATGTAGATGAAATGAAATGAATGAATGTGGGAGGAAAAAGGAGTAACCTAAAAGTTATTTCGAATATACTGAAATAACTTTCCATCTATCACTGTACGTCCCATATAATGTACACTAAACACTCATTACATGTCGTGGGAAGTTTTTTAAAAAAAGTAGAACAGCAAGCCCGGCCCCCCCCACTCCGGTGTTCGGAATGACCCCATGCGTTTTACCAAAATGTCCAGTAAAGGGGTACTTTTCGTGCGACAAAGTCCGGCCCGAGAATTGTAAAAAAAGGGGTGTATTCACTTTTCACCCGGAGATTTCTTTAAAAAGGGGGTGTTTTTTCTTTTTTTCTCTCATCTCTTTGGACTCCTGAGAAATTATTCCAAATTTAGGGGGGTACATTGAGCATTTTTCATGATTTAGGGGGGTCTCCAAGGCAGGAAAAGCCCGCATAAAGCCCGCGAAAGGGGGGTTCGGAAATGTTGGCAGTCCTCAGATAGGGGGTGCTTTCAAAAAGAGGGAACGAGCATATGCGTACTCTAAATAACACTGAGTGGGGGGCCGGGGCAGCAAGCCACATTCCCCAATACGCGCTTACCTCCTAGTTAATTTTAAACAGCTCATCAATATGTAAGACCTGACCTCAATGCAAGCAAGCACATGCATCTTACTAGGTAAACCATCTGCAAGTAAAGCATTATACAATGTACTAGGTCATCATGGAAGTTCTAGAGAACAACAGGGGAGGGATCTAAATAAGCTTTGAAGGGCACTTGTACGTAAAGAAGAGAACCCATTCAGACGAGAAAATTAGATGGCAGCTTTTCTGCTTATTCCCATTTATACAAATCATTTAGTTGCAGTTTGATGTTAGTTCTTCATGCTCTTCTTCCGGTGGTTCCGTGAGTCCCTTAAAGTCAGTGAAAACAAAGTACTCGAATGAGACGGGGTGTTTTACACACTAATATATATATAATATATATAGTAAAGCGCTTAACTGAAGGAAAGAAAGCTATAGAAAACGGACTAGATATTATTAAAAATACTATTCTAAACAAGAATGTACTACATTACGTTACAATTTCACGAGAGAAATAGAACTCGAGATGGGGAGAAGAGAAGAAGTGATGAAAATGAAAGAAGACTAATAGCATGAGAGGAAAGAAAAGAGCTAAGAAGACAAAAAAAGGGTGTGAAAAGGAAAAGGAGGAGCAAGAGAGAGAAAGAGAAAGATAGCCTTGAGCTTTGGATCAGCTAATGAGTAAAACATGAAACAGATTTTGAGCGGAGTAATTATCTTTCGCCGGAACTTGCATAAGGAGCTACAACTTGATTTTTGTTTTAATCAAACATTATGGGGAAAAGCAAAATACGGCTGAGCATTAATTGCACTAATTGTCAGAGCAGCATTCATGTCTTCCACGAGGCCGCACTTTTGGATCAGAGAGCAATATTATTGTCGGCGGAGCATTGTCTTTTACGGGGTACTTTTGGGGAGGAGCAACAATTATTGTCGTAGTAGCTTTTGTATTTTACGGGCACTTTTTGAGCGGAGCAAATGCCGGCAGAGCAATTGTCAGCGGAGCAAAAGTCGGCGGAGCAAAAGTCGGCGGAGCAATTGTCGGCGGAGCAATTATTCGGCGGAGCAAATGTCGGCGGAGCAACTGTCGTTCGAGGAGCATCTGTCACCGGAGCAATTGTCGCGTTTTGCGGAGCAATTGTCGGCGGAGCAATTGTCGGCGGAGCAAATGTCGGTGTAGTAATTGTCGGCGGAGCAAATGTCGGCGGAGCAAATGTCGGCAGAGCAAATGTCGGCGGAGCAAATGTTGGCGGAGCAATTGTCGGCGGAGCAAATGTAGTGGAGCAAATGTCGCGGAACAATTGTCCCGTTTTGCGGAGTAAATGTCGGAGGAGCAATCGTCGGCGGAGCATGTGTCAGGTTACCGCAATGACATCACAAACTGATAACCAAATTGGCAATTGTAGTTATTTATAAGTTCCATAGTTTTTCACACTTTAAAAAAATGCATAACTTCCTTATAAGTTCTCTGATTTTATTCACATTTCTTTTGCTCTGTTTCTCTTCTTTTTCTGTATCTATTAAAAGCATATTAATTTTGGAGTGGACTTTGCCTTTAAGGAAGGAAACACATTTGTGCCTGGGAGTTTCAAATTAAAAACATGTTTCAACCAATTAATCAGCGAACATGATACATGTACGCATGGGTGTCATGTAGTTTTATCACGCCATATTTCTATATCTATCCTGTGACTTGTTTATTTATTTCATAGAAACGGATGTGAAAATGAATGAAATGAGTTCTTCCTTTAATAGAATGAATCTGAAACCTGTGTTGTCAATCAAATGAATTGTTCACATTTCCAGTTCTCCAGTCCTGTAGGAATGATTTCTTAGTGGTCACAAAAAGTCTAATCTTTCTCCATTCCTGCCTTCATAGCTAACCATTTCCTATTACACATACCAGTACAGATAGTTTCAAATAGTATTAGTATCCCTTAATATGGTCACAATGACTTTCAAGATGTCAAATCAAGGGCAATTTCAGTACCCTTCTATAAATGATGTCCAGGGGTGTGTTTCACAAAGATCCTAAGTTGAACTTATCTCTAAGATGGGCTTAATAATTATGGAA
Source organism: Strongylocentrotus droebachiensis (assembly GCA_035222895.1). NCBI lineage: Eukaryota > Metazoa > Echinodermata > Echinoidea > Camarodonta > Strongylocentrotidae > Strongylocentrotus > Strongylocentrotus droebachiensis. Next base: position 117,011 of record JAVYIG010000245.1, on the reverse strand, counting down.
AGCCGTTAGCTTCTTTGAAAATATTTTGTAAAAACTATTTTTTAAGGCATAAATTAATGACTAAAATCATTCATATTTTCTATCATCAAGGAGATTTCATGTTCTTGATGTGGACTTTTTGAAAAAGTCTAAAATGCTTGATTTTTTGCTTTTGAATATATTTTGTTTAAGGCTACAAATGGCTCTCCATAATGTTTAAGTCCAACTTAGAGTTAAGCTTGACTTAGGATCTTTGTGAAACACCCCCATGATTACTAAAAACATGTAGATCATTGTCATTGGGTGATTCACAGGACTATTGTAATTGCCTTTGGTTGATTTTTTAAAGAAGTCTTTATTATCGTTTTTTCTATACATCAGGAGCCGGTATATTTGTGACGACGGTGGTGGCTGGATCCATTGCCATGTCTAGACCATTTAAGATGGTGGAGCGTCCTTTCTTAAGGGATGCTATCTTCTACCTGGTAGCAGCCTTCTGGACCTTCTATATCCTCTACAAAGGCAGCATTGTATTCCTGGAAGCTGTAGGTGAGTCCTGTTAAGCTATGGTCACAACTCAGAGCGGCGACCGACCAATTTGTAGCCTGCTCGGCCGCCGCTGGAATTTAGGCATCACCCAACAATTTTTTTTTGAGAAGTCGAGGAGGCTGTAGAGCCCCAGCAATGGCTGGGCGGTGCCCTGTCGATTTCCTGTTGATTGTCGGTCGATTTCAGGTCGAAACTGGGCAAAATCGGGGAGCTTCTCCTTGCGGCGTTCCAGCAGTGACTGCCTGATGACCCACCGATTCCCGAGTGGTCTCCCACCAAGCGTATTTTGGGCGACGAGTGAAAAGTGAACAGCACCGCCGAATTTGAACTCTGTGCTAAAACTTCAGCGGCGACCAAGCGATGCCCTAAAAACAAGCGGTGCCCGGGTGAAATTGGCTAAAAACTTGCCGCCCGGCCGCCGAGCAGGCTACTTTTGGGGGTTGTGACCATAGCTTTACTCTGTACCCCTGCACAGTCCAACACCTCAATCACACCGCCAGACTGTCTCAACTCTGTGCATTCCTCTCACCAAATAATGATGATGTTCAATATACCTGTCTCCAGCAATGGACACATATGGCTCTACAAAGAGAGAAAACCTGAAACCTTTGATGATAGAAAGAGTCTGTGAAGACAAACTATGAAATGATGTAATTTATCAAAATATATAAACAAACTATGAAAGGAAGTACTTCATCCAAATGTATAAACAAATTATGAAAGGATGTACTTTATCTAAATCTATAAACAAACTATGAAAGGAAGTACTTCATCCAAATGTATAAACAAATTATGAAAGGATGTACTTTATCTAAATCTATAAAAAAAAACAATAAATGGAAGTACTTCACCCAAATTCATAAACAAATTATGAAATTGTGTAGTTATCCAAATGTATAAACAAGCAAAGAAAGGATGTACTTTATCCAAATATTGATTACAATCATGACAATGTAGGGTACATACATGTACCAATGTCTATTTTTTTTTCTTCTTAACTTTGAAGTTACCGTTTGGAGGTACAGTCAAACCTGCTTTAGTGACCACCTGTCTACAAAGGCCACATTTGTTGTTTCCCTTGAAAATGGTTTCTCATTGAATCATGTACTAAAGGAACCTGTCTACAAAGACCACCTGTCTACAAAGGCCACTTTTTGTGTTTCCCTTGGGTGGTCGCTATAGCCAGGTTTGACTGTATCATGTTCATGTTTAAGGTAGGGATCGAGGGAGGAAGAGGAAAGAGAGAGAGAGAGCGTGAATAAGATGAAAACGTTTGAAAAGTAGTTGTTTAATAGTAAATGATTGAATTGCTTTTTTCCACAGGTTACATATTGCTCTATGTCTTGTATGTGAGCGTGGTGATCGTGGGACGCAGAATATACCAACATCAGAAACGTAGGAGACAGGAGCAGGAACAAGTTGTAGAAACAACATACACTCCTGAAACTCAGGAACGTATCCAAGCACCAGGAGGTATACTATCAGAAAGAATGAAAAGAGATTAGAAAGAGTGTACAGAGACATAGGCATAGGCAAACAGAGGAGAGGAGAGGGAGGGAGGGAGGGAGGGAGGGAGGGAGGGAGGGAGGGAGGGAGGGAGGGAGGGAGGGAGGGAAGGGGAGGGAGGGAAGGAAGGGGAAAGAGATCAAGAAGAAGATCACACCGATTCAAGATGGTTTTCCTCCTTTGTACAGAGATATATACAAACAGGAGAGGAGAGGAGATGGGAGGAGAAAAAGGAAGAGAAGAGAATCGAAGAGAGAGGGAGGGAGGGGAGAGAGAAGGAGCTGAAGATCTAAAATATTTGAGATGTTTTCATGGAATAGAAGTTGTATGATCTACTCTTCTGTTCCCCCCTGTGTACAAAGACATAGACAAACAAAGGAGAGGGGGAGGGAGGGAGGGAGGGAGGAAGTAAGGAAGAAAGAAAGAAAGAAAGAAAGAAACAAACAAAGAAACAAACAAACAAACAAAAGAAGGAAGAGGGAGAGAGATAATGAGAGAAGGAGATGAACATCACAAAACTTCAAGATATTTTGAAGTATTAGAGGATATGATCTTCTCTGTATTCCTCCTTTCCTTGAATTCTCCCTCTTGTTTGCATACATGTATAGACTTCATATCATATTTGTGATTTTGTAATTCATGAAGTAGTAATCTTATTTACTGTGTGTTTAATTGTGTTTGAAAAAAACCCCAGTTTTATACTTTGCTTGTCGGACGTTGCTCCTTTTCACCCCCTCAGCAGCATCTCACTATTTCTTGTTTTTAGTATATACTTGTTTTTCTCTGATCAAAGTGAACCCTTTAGAATTGTATTCTTCCTGAGCAATAGATAAGTTCACATTCAAATATGTATACTTTACTAATACAAATGTATGGATGTTTCTCCTCTGGGGACCTAGTGACCAGTTATTCCTTTATTTAACCTATTATTAATGAATGGATTACAATATTCTGAATCAAGTCTGCATAATATTACCTGTTGCTATGCTTTTGGGTTATCAAGAACAATCTTCGTTTAAAAAGTATGCATACGATTTGAATATGTTCGTAAACCTATCTTTTGAATAGCGAGGAGAAATTGGCAATTTCACATCACAAAATGACATATATTTCTCCAAATCACTATTTTGATTTGCTTCTCAGAATTTTAACATTACTATTAAACCAAAGTGTTTTTTTGTTTTGCAGTAAATATCCATTAGTTCACCTAATGATAATTTAATCTTGATAAGTTTCATACTTAAACGCAATATAATATGTAGTTACAAATGACATTAAGAAGTCATTCTGTTACTGCAGTTAATCAAAACTGTAACAAATATGGCAGCCATTGAAATATAATCATTCATGGATACTTGTTCATTTACTTGCTATTTAGTTAATCATACCAGTATCTGACAAAGTAATTACAGGAAGATGGCATCTCAAGTTGCTCTCCAAACAATGCAAAACGTCAAGCAACAATTCAAACGATCAGCATCAAAGAAAAGAGTTGATGTTAGGATCACTTTCTAGGTTTCTATTATCCTCGTAATCCAATATATTGGTCGTTATAATGATTCAGTCACTAAGCCAAGGAATCGGTTCTGTTTTGTTTTCATTTTCGTTTATATCCAGTCACTGTTATTTATAAAAGCTGATGTTAGGAGCATTTTCTAGATTTCTATTACCCTCGTAATCCAAAATGGTTGTTTAATGATTCAGTCACCAAGCCAAGGAATCGGTTCTGTTTTGTTTTCATTTTCGTTTATATCCAGTCACTGTTATTTATAAAAGCTGATGTTAGGATCACGTTCTAGATTTCTATTTCTCTCGTAATCCGAAGGTTGTTTTTATGATTCAGTCCCCGTATAGTTCTGGGGGTGTTTCACAAAGATCCTAAGTTGAACTTAACTCTAAGTTGAACTTAAATGGAGAGCAATTTGTAGCCTTATAATGAATTATATTCAAAAGCAAGAATTCAAGTATTTTAGATTTTTCATAAATTCTACATCAAGAACTTGAAATCTTCCATGATAATAGAAAATATGAATGATTTGAATCAACATTTTATGCCTTTTAAAATAACTTGTACAAAATGTTTTGAAGGAGGCTAATGGCTTTCCATAATTGTTATGTCCAACTTAGAGAAAAGTTCAACTTAGGATCTTTGTGAAACACCCCCTGTTTTGTTTTCATTTGTTTCTATCCACTCACTCTGTTAGTGTTATTTTCACGCCTTCTTGTAGCTCGTACCACCGCTCTTCATCCAAGCATCAATTCTTCACTTCACTTTCCTAGTCTCGGTACAAGCATAAATTCCACTCATGTACCTAGTATTAACAGTCACCACGACGATGTAGTTCCCGTCAATGGTGCTATGCCCAGGAGAGGTTTGTACCCCCAAATATCAATGTCTATCATGTTGTAATAATAACGTTTCATTTATAAAGCGTCTTCACATAAGAAACGTAGAGGATACAAAGAATATACTTGGAAATAAAGCAAAAAAAACGTTAACATATGAAGCTTACATTGATGGAATTAATAAATAACATAGTACAGCCTCAACCCACTCTATATAGAATTCTATATTTTGTGCATTATGTGGTTTACCATTTACATGATAGAAACTCTTACTATCATGTAAGTGGTTTAATTGTTTGAATGTGGTATTTGATAGCTTAGTTTTTTATAATATTTTTAAAGCATGTACAGTGCGTCCCAAAAAAACTATACACTTTTGAAATGGCTGCCGAATAAAAATTGAAAAATGATTCTGGGGAAAAAGTTTCATATGTATGGAAAGCTCATAAACTCAACTTTCGTATGACTTCATTTGTTACATCATGTGAATAATCCAAAGTGTTGTAAAAAAATCCCATTGAACAATTATACTACATGGTACAGCTTCCATCTCAAGTGTCATGGAAAATTTATAGACACTATTCACAAAGTTTCATAAGGAGAACAGAATACCAAATTGCATGCTCATTGAGAGTTAAAACAGACAGAAAAACTAGAATCAGGCAAAGCAGTGTTAAAGCAGCATGAATATGTTTTCTCCTATTTAGTGTCATTTTCACTGTATATTTGCCGCTGCTGTACTGTAGTCTTGATATGCTTTAAGAATTGTTGAAGGTTCGATTCCGCATTTTGGGGACTGTGAAAAAAATACCCATCTGAATTGTTTGGGAAATTAAGATAACCAATACAAAATGAACACTAGCTCCAGACTTTTTCTAAAATACGATGATGGTAAGTATATTTTTACATTTTCCCAGAAGCATATAAAAAAAAAAAAAGATGAGCACAAAAAATACTAAAGAGGCAAGTTTTTGTTTGAATTCAACATGGATGATCTTTTTTAATTGAACATTTTTATTGCATTTATTGTAGATCTGTGCATGATTGAATTCATTGTAATTCCAATTATCAATCAATTCCTCCTCCCATTCATGACAGGCGAGCTTTCTGCCACAGAGAGGTTAGCTGTGGCTAGTATACTAGGAGTAGACGAAGATGTTGTTCGTAGCATAACGCCACTACCTCACCATACCAGTGACCATGATAGTATAAGTAATGATTATGGTAGGTGCATATTTGTATCTAGGCTGTCTCCTAGATAGGTGCGCTCTAGTCTAAAGTCTAAAGTCGAGTCTATAAAGTGATGAAAATGTAAATAATAAACTCTTTAAGTTGTATAGCTCCCTCTCAGGACTGATATTACTTTACCGGTAGCTTTAAAACAATGTTTCTTGACTACAAATGACCGATTTGCTATTCCTGTTTGGAAATTATATATCAGAACTGCATATTCTGAGATTTTCATGGTCGCAGCTACCATGGATTGGCCTTGGGAGCATTTTTGTTAGTTGTTTTTAGAAATTGATAACAAAATATGATGCAATGATCCAAATGTAAGGGATAGTATTTTGTTTATACTTTCATTTCTCTCGGTATTCACCTATTTTGCTTGGCTTAAAAAATTATTTTAGGATAAGTGGTTCATTACAAAAACACTAAAGCTATTTTCATACTGTTATTACTACAATCCACTCATATGTTAATTAATTAGCACCAACTATCCTTGTATAGCCTGCAGGATAAGATCAAACAGGAAAGCAAAACTATGAAATGATTTAAGTTTTCAGATTAAACTGGTTTAAGGCAGTTTGTGGAAATTTGATATGTTCTTATTTCGTATGAAACATTTCAAGAGATAACACATGCTGAATTACTACTCATTTGGGTTATTGGACCAGTGCTTTTTCTCACTATCGTGAACAACATATTTAAAATCATGTGTATACCTTACAGCTTCATTAGACGGACATATGTAGTAAAAAATGAGTCATTAAGTAGACATGGTCATTAGCAGGACCATTTTCATGTCCTGTTAACGATTGAACAATAGAATTAATGTACCGTTTAGGGTTATATAGAGATGTCTTGTTAATACAGCATGTAAGGTTATATATATATTTATATATATGTAAATATCACTTTTGTTATTGAAACCTATCTTCCAATTTGTTCACTTATTTAAACATATTTGTGGCTTACACCCAGTAAATAAGATCGATTGATCGATCTGTATTGAAATTTATAAAGTTTTTGTCCTATGGCGGACTAATGAATATTAATAAGTCAGAATAAATCAGGAGAACTTGGGTATTTGTTCCTAGTTCTTTGTGACTGTGCCATGGACCAGTGGTAGAGTCGCTGCCCGGCAAGCAGTAGATGTGCAGGTTCAAGTCCTGCTGGTTCCAAAATTTTTTCTGACTTGTTTTTCAATACAGATCAATCAATCAATCTTATTTACTGGATGTAAGCCACAAATATGTTTAAATAATTGAAATTTCTCCCAGGAAGCATTACATTTATAAAAAATGTGTTCACTGTTGCAGAGTCTCAACCCCTTGTGAGAAGTGAAGCCCCTCCCCCTGGTCAAGTGAAGGAATTCTTTATTGGTCTTTGTCCTGTAGATCTGAAGGAATGGAAGGAGCTTGCCTGCTATGTAAAGATATGGGAGCTAATAAAGGTATGGTAAACATTGTTTAGCGATGAATATTCTTCATTTGGAATTATTGTTTTAAATGTTGTTTATTTTTAGGTTATAGTAATGATAATAATAGCTCAATTTGTTATTGCACACATATACATGGTACGTCGCGGGCGTACTTACCCAGATTTCCTCTACCTTTTCTGCTCATTACTCAGCCACTATACATTTTTTTCCAAAAATTGTTTGGCACATGTCATTTATTTGTAATCTTGAACATTCAGTGTTAGTTTCTTTGTATTCTGTGGGAATTTATTTTCTATATCCACAAAAACTTGAGTTTATCTTTAAGATTGTGCCATGCTAATAATTTATGATTCCAAAATTTTAGCTGAAGAATTAAAAAACTCTGTACAACTCTCCTCCTTATATTTCTCAGTTCTGTCTCTTCTTCTTCTTCTTCTTCTTCTTCTTCTTTTTCTTCCTCTTCCTCTTCCTTCTTCCTCTTCCTCTTTCTTTTCCTCTTCCTCTTCCTCTTCCTCTTCCTCTTCTCTTCTTCTTCTTCTTCTTCTTCTTCTTCTTCTTCTTCTTCTTCTTCTTCTTCTTCTTCTTCTTCTTCTTCTTCTCCTCCTCCTCCTTTTTCCTCTTCTTTTCCTCATAATTCCTTTTATCATATCAATTTAATTACTGAATGACTTATTTTCATATTTGCCTATTTTACATTGTACTATTTGCATGTGTTTTATATGTTGCAGTTTTATTTGCGTATTCAACATATGTCAGCTTTTAGCTGAGGCTTTTAATGTTTATAAATAACCTTGTGAATTTAATTCAAATTCTTGTACTAAATCTTATTTAAATACTTATTGCAATAATAACCTTTCATGAAAGATTTGTAATTTCAAATCAGTATTTTGTTACAGCAATTTTACTTTCTAGTTCCATGCATTTTGTTTTTGCATTTTGATTTGCATGAAACATTTTATGCAGTAGGCTTACGGTTGCACTATGTGTGAGAGGGGGAGGATTGAGGAGTCCTGTAAAGGACTGTCTGTAATCTTTCTTGAGAGTGTGTGTAGTCCTGAAAAGGAGACTCCAGCCCAGACGGAAACATAGCTCACCCTCGTCCACGACCCGGTGACTTAAGCCCACACACGCCAGCTATTCCCCACTCCTGATGATGGATAGTCAACCTGTTCAAAAGGTTGAGCCCCTCCTATTACCTATCCGCTCCAACTGACCTTATAGTTCTCTTTAGAACTATAAGGTCAAAGATAGATTACCAACCATCCTTTTTAGGTCTATAGACACACATTCAAGAAAGAAAGATTACAGACAGTCCTTTTCAGGACTTCCCAATCCTCCCCTCTCTCTCTCACATGTTGCAACCGTAAGCCTACTGTATATCTACATCACCATGCAAGCCGATACTTATAAGCAGCATGAAACATTTTGTTTTTCCCATCTTTTCAGTGCCCCATGCTATTATGTTTAAAAGCGACGGTTCCAGTGGTGGACTACAACGAACCAAAGCATAACTGGAATAGATTATTAAACACTCTTAATCTTTTCTTAGCACCAGTATTCTGTGCATTTGTTACCAAAGGTAGGTGTATATTTTTCCCACTCTCGTATTACATTAAAGGCATTGTTTAACAATGTTAAATCTGAGATGCACAGCCCTTCGTGTTATCAGTGTCTGTGATATGGTGTAATATTGAAGCCCTAAAAAAATTGTGATTCTAAATGATCAAGAAGTGCCTCAAAAAAGTAAAAATCTTTGAGTGACCGTTTTACCATACTCGTTTTCCCAAATACACTAGTGTTATGAAAAACGTTAGGAAAACGCAAAATTTGGTTTCGATTTCCAATCATAAATATCTTGATAATCAGACAGGCGATCGTCTTGTAAAATTAATGGGGTTCCTGATTGACCTAAAGGTTTATAGTTATCATTGGAGCATGAGCTAAATCCAGGATTTTGTTTCAGAATCTGAGACAAAGTTACCCAATACCTTAAACAGGGAATTTAATGTCTCCAAACCCTCTCCCCGTACATTTCTGTGAATAGCAATTATGAAATTAACATCGTAATGACAAACTGCTAAAGTTGCTGGGAACAAGAACGTGTGCTTGCCCAAAATTTGATTTTACCATCGAATATTACAACCATCAAGCTATGTGCGTCTGTGCCAAAGTTTTCAGTAGGAACATTTGACCTATATTATAAAGTACATATATACCGTATGTAACATATCTAGCATCCCTTCTGTATTTAGGTAGATTGTTTGTTGGTGTGTGAGACAGTTGTAGTGCTTTAATCTGTACTGTACCATATTGCTTGCCTGTCATTTATCCATGCTACTGTTCACATGTTGGAGAACCAACCCCAAAGAATATTAATAACTTTACAAATTGTATAATAGAATGTCTTTCTCTGCAGGTGATGAACACTTTGTTTTGTAGAACATTTTTTCCACATTTTGTTTTGATCAATTCTGCTGTAATTATCATAACCATATTTTCACAATTTTTGATGGGGAAATTCATTGTGGAAATACCCGGTACATTGATTTTAATAAAGACAGGAAAAGTGTGGAAACAGTAGAGTTATTTCTGAGAAGAAGAAAAAAAAGATACAGGATAAGGATGTTATTCATTTTTAAAGTTGCATTTGATCAAACAAAAATTGTGAACATTTGTAATGGAGCATGTGGTTAACACTCTCATTTGCTTGCATTGAAATTCCATTAATTTCAAATTTCATGTTTTGGGGTGAAGAAAATGATATTTCTCATGGAAATGATGTGTAAGAACGTGTGTCCCAGCATTACTAACATGTATCATGGGGTCAGTTTTCTTACAGGAAAAAAAAGATAAATTTATGAAATTTTTAGTTGAGAACAAATGAAAGAAATGCTAAACAGGTACATGTACATGTATGTCAATAAGTTGCAAACATGATTTTATTTGATCGATAACAAATTACTAATTTTTTCTATCCTTCTCCAAATTTCCCCCAAACTTACATTGATCTGTTTCTCTCATTTTTTGGCTTTATATATGTGTACAAAACCAACTTATTATAAGGATGGACTTTCCTTTTAGAGCAGACAGACTGCATATTGAAATAGGGAATATGTACAATGTATAGATAATGAGAGCATAAATATATTGTTGATTTGACAATACCTTTTCCTTTCTTACTTTCTCTCTCTTCCTCTGTCCCTCTCTCTCTCTCTCTCTCTCTATATATCTTTCTCCCCTCTCTCCCTCCCCCTCTCTCCCTCTCTCTCTCTCTCTCTCTCTCTCTCTCTCTCACTCCCTCCCTCTCCCTCTCTCCCTCTCTCTCTCTCTCTCTCTCTCTCCCTCCCTCCCTCTTTCTCTCCCTCTCTCTCTCCCCCTCTCTCTCTCTCTCTCTCTCTCTCTTTCTCTCTCTCTCTCTCTCTTTCTGTCTTATACTCCAGGTTTAACCAAAACTATAACTGGTGATTTTGTAGTATGGCACCTTGTTCTGCCTATATCATTCTTGTTAGCCGCTGCAGTCTTCTTGACATCTAAACCAAAGAAACAGCCAGTCTATCATGCAGTAAGTTACACAGATATTTGTTTTTCTTTGAAACTATCAAGCAATTAAAAAGAAGAAAGATTTCTTAGTTTAAAAACCTCTTCAAGTCAGGGGAAGCAATTTTTTTAGATACCCACACCTCTAACCCCAGGCACAAATTCACAGTACACTACATTATGCTAGCCTCCCTAATAATAATATGTAATACTTTTAACATGAAATGATTTTTTGTATTCTATTATACGATGAGACAAACTTCTTGAATGGAAGAAAATGTTTGAATATAGATGTAACTTGTTAAAAATTATGAATTACATGCCATTGGTGGCAGAGGCATAATGCTTTGGGGTTTTCCCTCCATCTGTCCCGCTTTTCGTTACCAGGATAACTTGAGGACCGTAGAACAGATGTTAACAAAATTTGGGTGGAGTATGTAAGGATGAACTGATAAGATTTTGGGTGGGAGAGGTAACAGGTGGAAGGTTACAGGGTCATGATAGTGTTAAAAATACCAGAAAAAATCTTTTTACCACAATAACTTACAATGAACCCCTTCAAATCAAACCTGATTATTGTGTGTATGAGCATGAACATTGTAGAAAAGAGCTATTGAGAATGAATTGATACATGAAGGTGTAATAGATCAAAGGATTATCAATCCTAGAAAATATTGTAGTACTGTGATAACTCAACAAAAATTGAACCATTTTATACCAAACTGGGCTTAAGTTTGTTTGAGTACTAAAAGATTAAGTAAAAATGAGTTTGGGTTCATTATATCAGATGACTTACTGGTAGATGTTAAAGGTTTGTTGATCAATTAACAGACTACAAGGCGATTGCATATTGGAGACACAGTCGCATTCATTTTATTTGTGTTTGGGTTATGTACCATCTTCCTTGTGGTAGTATGTTGTTTTTGTAACACATAGATATATACTTTAATCTTCTTTTACTCCTCAGGTATTTTCATATGTAGGTTTCGTTGTAGCTGTGTTATGGATTTATTCTACGGCAAATGAAATCGTCAACATTCTACAGGTTGGTAATGTTTTCTTTGATAAAATAGATAATAGTTTATTCTACTAGTAGCCATATATACTTTTTTACTTCATGGATGTAAAAACTTCTGATAATGATGATATGACTTTGCTGTAAATGCCAACAGAGGGCTTTTTAGTCTACTGTAAAACCTGAAAGTTTCACATTCATTATATTTTCATAAGAGCTTCATGCTGTGGAATAATTAGTTAACAGCATGACCAGCATTCAAGTTTTGCAATTTAGAAAGCTTCTTGCTTTGAACTGGTCCATAATGTAATCAAATTTGATGTACAAATTTTTGTTAAATGTCTCATTACAAATTATTTCATTCAATTGTTACAAATAATTGCATTTTAATAGTCAGAATTCAAATTCAAACATTGCATTTTTTGGGGTAGGACAAACTATAATGTTAGTATCACCTAGCAACAATAGGTCTAAATGTGTCACATTCCCTAAATGAAATAATTTTTAGGGCTTTTGATTTTGCTTAAGACCATCTTAAATAACCAAAAATTAGACTTGTTACTCTGGAATTGATTAGAGGCCCAAAATAATTAAATTCTGCAGACAACTGAGCTCATTCAGTCTTTAGATATATGCAAAGGGCACAGAACATCATCTGTGAAATACATTTCAGGACTTTTTATTTTCACCTACTTATAAATTGCAGCTTTGATTTACTTAACATGTTTAGTTTCAAAAGTCTTATTTTCAACAGGTAATTGTCAACTATGGATAGAAGAATGCTTGCTACTATATAAAAGAAACCATTATGGTTGAAAGGATGTGTAACTGATGTGTTTCTATCTTTAATACGTGATAGATGTTTGGTGTGGAATTCTTCATCAATGATGCTATCCTTGGTCTGACTGTACTAGCTTGGGGGAACAGCATTGGAGGTATGTCAACATTGTGTGTTAGATGTAAAGAGGTTCTTAATTGCTGATAGATATCTAACATCAGTAAAAGTATCTCTTTGAATTCATCATTTTTTTTACACAAGAAGAAGTTTTCACTTTTCTCTGTCTTCTTCTTCTTTGTCTTCTCTCCTTCTCAATCTTCTTCTTACTCATGTACAGTACACATGTATGTATTTTCATGCAGAGTAGCAGAAAAATAAGAAATTTTGAATGATATTGGACAAAAAATTAACGGAATCTGTAATGTCTCTGTGATGTAGTGGTGGACAACTATCCTATCTGTCCCAACACACAAAGTGACTAAAATTTCAATTTGTCAAATATTTATGACTCCGGAGGGTCTATTCACTTTAGAAGACCTATAATAATATTCTATCCATAATGTCTTTTGAGTACATGCCCCAAGGGAGAAGGCACTTTATTGATAGGAGATAAACAGAACTTAATGATATTTTTGTACGTGGAAAAGAAGGAGAGTTATCTGCAATTATACTACAATCCACTTATTAAACTGCCAATTTGAGATTCGCATAGACTTAGTGATCTCATATTTCAAACATTCATAACTTTTTTATTATTGGTCCGATTCATTTCAAAATTTTGCCTTTCTGTTAATTTAACCTGGTATTTTTCTCCTTTCATAAAAAAAAAGAACTTCTTACAAGGGTTGGATCTCCATTTAATCTTCCATTCCATTTTACAAAGACGATGTCTGAATATTTGGAGAATACGGGGTTCAACTCTCATTTGTGATGATATATGAAATGTTATTAAAGATAAACTCCAGTTCTGGTAAAAAAAAGAAAATTAATTCTCACAGAATCAAACGAAACTTACACTGAATGTTCAAGATTACAAATAAATGACATGTGCTAAACAATTTTGGAAGAAAATGTATACTGGCTGAGTAATGAGCATAGAAAGACAAGGAAATCAAGGTAGTACTAGCCCCGACACCATGTGTGTTGTCCCATATATAGCTTTCTGTGTACAGTGCTTGTTACTTTACCAAGACTCGGTCAAATTTATTATGATTTTGATGACTCCAGAACCTTGCAGTGCACACCAATACCTACATGCTACATGATCAACTGTTTCTGATCCTTTCCACACCTTTTCTTTCACAATACAATCGCATTACCAGTACTAAAGTTTATCTTTAATCTCGAGATTTTTATGCCTCCGCTACAAAGTAGCCGGAGGCATTATGTTTTCTGGTTGTCCGTCCGTCCGTCCGTCCGTCCGTACGTACGTCCGTACGTACGTCCGTACGTCCCGTTCTCGTGATCGCGTTATCTCAAGAACCAATTGATGGATTCCCTCCAAACTTTGATCATGTATGTATCTAACAGAGCCAATGAACTGATTAGATTTTGGGGTCACGAGGTCAAAGGTCAAAGGTCACAGGGCTCATTATGTATACAAAAATAGCTCGTGATCGCGTTATCTCAAGAACCGATCAATGGATTCCTGCCAAACTTGGGTCATGTATGTATCTAACAAAGCCAATGAACTGATTAGATTTTTAGGTCACAAGGTCGAGGGTCAAAGGTCACAGGGCTCATTATGTATACAAAAATAGCTCGTGATCGCGTTATCTCAAGAACCGGTAGATCGATTCCTGCCAAACTTGGGTCATATATGTATCTAACAGATCCAATGAACTGATTAGATGTTTGGGTCACGAGGTCGAAGGTCAAAGGTCACAGGGCTCATTATGTATACAAAAATAGCTCGTGATCGCGTTATCTCAAGAACCGATCGATGGATTCCTGCCAAACTTGGCTCATGTATGTATCTTGCAGAGCCAACTAACTGATTAAATTTTGGGGTCATGAGGTCAAGGTCAAAGGTCACAGGGCTCATTATGTATACAAAAATAGTTTGTGATCGCGTTATCTCAAGAACGGATCGATGGATTCCTGCCAAACTGGGGTCATGTATGTATCGTGCAGCTCGAGCCAATTAACTGATTAAATTTTGGGGTCACGAGGGCAAAGGTCACAGGGCTCATTATGTTTGACTATAAATAGCTTGTGAATGCATTATCATTAAAAGCGACAGATTGATTACAATCAAACTTGAATTTTAAAAATTGCTTCTGTTTTGGTTTGTAAAATTGCTCTATGGCGGAGGCATCATTTTTGACTGCGCGCAGTCAAAATTCCATCTAGTTTTTTTCTTCTTCAGATCTAGTAGCTGATGTTGCAATGGCCAAGCAAGGGTTTCCCACCATGGGCATGTCAGCTTGCTTTGGAGGACCGATGTTCAGTATCTTTTACAAATTGTATTGATAGACCAGGGGGGGGGGGTGTTTCACAAAGATCCTAAGTAGAACTTAACACTAAGTTGGACTTAAAAATTATGGACAGCCATTGGAGCCTTTAAATAAAATATATTCAAAAGCAGAAATTCAAGTATTTTAGACTTTTTATAAATTCCACATCAAGAACATGATATCCCCCATGATAATAGAAAATATGAATGATTTGAATCAACATTTTATGTCTTTTAAAGTAACTTTTACAAAATGTTTTCAAGGATGCTAATGGCTATCCATAATTTTTAAGTCCAACTTAGAGTTAAGTTCTACTTAGGATCTTTGTGAAACACCCCCCTGGGGGGGGGGGGGGAGTGTTTCACAAAGACTAAGATCAACTTTAAGTTGGACTTAACTATGACAGGTCGTTCATGGCGCGGTTTCCTCTCACCATTTACTGGCATTGGTCTCTCTAGGGACGTACAAATCATGATCACAAAACTACAGAATTTACATATTTAGACCATTCGTTATTGAAGGAAAAAATATGATCTAAAAATAATAATGGGCAAAGCAAACATTGGCATGAACAGCCTGCCATAGTTAAGTCCAACTTAAAGTCAATCTTAGGTTTTGTGAAACACGCCCCAATTCACGGTTAGCACATGTCCCAAATGACCCAAAATGACCCCAAATATCCACAGATCTTCAAAACATGAAGAGGTCCCACTCTGCACATTTTGAAAAATCACTCCTTCAGCGATGGAAGTGCTATATAAATAGCCTTCGTTTCCCCTTTTCAAAGAATATGTCCACCTGTGAATCATGGAGTGCACTGCTTGTGCATAAATGAATAATGATTACATAACTTTCATGAGCACTTATCCAGTATTTTGGCTCTGTGTATTTTACAATTTTGTCTGCAATGACCTTAATCTGCTCATGCTCAGACTGCAACCGTGAACTGGCCCATCATGACCTATTTAGAGATGTTTGTGTTATTCCAGCGTTACGGACATTAGATTCAAGACTTTTTTTTATTATTCAAGACAGTTTTAAACAAGTTTAAGAGTTTTAAAAACATATATATTTCAGTAGTGATTCAGACACATTTGACTATCAGTCACATACATACTGTTATACAAATTCAGAGTAATCCACTGAATAGTTCAAAAGAAGTGGCACTTATATTTCTGGAGTTATTGCCAAATTTATGCTTTTGGGCAAGTAGACATTTTCCAATAACTCATGTGAGTCATGTCTACCGTACTTCTAGACGTTAGCAGTTTTCAAAGGTTTATTTGTAAGAATGGTATTCTTAAACAAAATAATTGTGAATTCCTTCTTTTCTTTCTCTAAGTTTCTTTAATGGCATTAGGTTTGTTAAGTTCAGTAATATTTTTTTCTAATCCAGCAGTTAAACACAAGCCATTAGATAGTAAGTATATTTCAGATAGCAAGGTGATTTAAAATATATATATTTATTATGGGAAATAGATGTGATAGCCTCTAAAAAATATCAAATACTTTGCTTGCTTTATTTCAGTTTCTTTCTTAACTCTTTACGCTGCTCAGATATGCTGCTAGGTATTGGTATATCATGTACCATCGTCACTGTCAGAGATGGAGGGACATTTGTGGTAAGTCGTCTTTTAGCGGCTAAGACTAAGATCAACTTTAAGTTGGACTTAACTATGGCAGGCCGTTCATGCCACTGGTTGCTCTCACCATTGGTCTCTCAATTATGATCTTTAGAAAATATATTTTCCTTCAACAATGAACTATCAAAAAAGGTAAATTCTGAAGATTTGTGACCATGCTTTGAATGTCCCTTGAGAAACCAATGCCGGGAATGGTTAGAGGAACTAATGGCATGGACGGCCTGCCATAGTTAAGTCCAACTTAAAGTCAATCTTAGTCTTTGTGAAACACTCCCCAGGTCGGGATGCATTTTCGAAATGCAATTTTTCAAATTGTTGTTGCTGTCTTCCCTCCATTCATAATTATGACATTGATATATTTTTTTTTTACTCATCTATTTCATAAATCTATTCTGGAATTTGAAAACAGTTCAAAATTACGATCATGTCTTCTTTAGTGGAGCATTGTCTGCTTATGTGTGTCATTATAATGGGGTTATTATCTTTATTCTTGCCATCCAAAAATTCAGCTCATCAATATTAAACTAACAGTGATTATGGTTGTTGTCACTATTAGGTTAGGGCTTCAAAGAAATGTCCTCTGTTCTTGGATAGGGGGCAATAGACCATGTGACGAATACAGAATATAGGATCGTAGCTGTATTTGTGGTCCTTTAATTATGAGCCTCACTGCTTCAAATTGGATGTTCATCCATTCTTAATCAATTCCATTTGTGACTCAAACCTTGAATGGGATATTTTTTCGTAATGTAACCAAATTTATACTTGGTATGAATTGCTTTATTACCTGTCATGAATAATAATAAATGTATTTCAATAGTCAGAATGCAAATTACATATATTACGTGTTGTAGGAAGGGCATGTTCCCTCCATTTGAAAACACCCCTCTAAATCCGGTGTGTAAAGTCAAAATCAATACAGGACGATTTTTGTGTGTATTACGAGCCGGACTTTGTAGCGTGAAAAGTACCCCTTTTTTTATTGTGGGAGCATGAATGCGGTCCCTCCGTTCCCGGAGTGGGGGGGGGGGGGATGGGGTAATGCCATAATGCTCTTCCTACCTAGCAACAATTAATGTATGGAATTTAAATTCTGGCTATTGTAATACATTTATTAGTAACAGGTGAATAAAATAATTTATATGAGGTGCTTCACAAAGGCATAATATGCGTAAATTTGGTTACATTACTAAAAAAAGCCCTATTGCCATGTTTTTTTTTTAACAGCTCCACACGGACCATGTCCAGTTAGTTCTTGCTCTGGGTTTAGCAGTGAGTCTTCTTTCTTCCATGTTCATCATGGTGGTTACCAGGTTCCAAGCTGCGAGGTTTTATGGTATCTATCTCTATATCCTCTATGGCGTTATACTGGTTGTAGCTCTATTAATAGAGCTTAAAGTGATACCATGGTAATAACCAGGTTCCAAGCTACTAGGTTTTATGGTATCCTGTATGGCGTAATACTGGTTGTAGCTCTATTGATAGAGCTTAAAGTGATACCATGGTGATTCCCAGGTTACAAGCTGCGAGGTTTTATCGTTTCTATCTTTTTATCCTCTATGTTATGATTTATGTTGTAGCTCTATTAAAGGGACTTGGTAACATTGTTCAGATGAGAGAAAATGGTGCTAAGGTAGTGACTTCATTGCTTGATGTACGATTAAAGATAATCTAAAAGTTTGAGTGAAAACAGACCATTATTGATGATTTTTTTTTTTAACTGAACTGATCAATTCTTTAATTCTCCCAACTTTATTATTACAATTTAATAACATTTTAGGTGAATGTAAATCGTCACAGAGCAATGAATTGGCTCTATATACCATTCCAGACATTTAAGTATTGAAAGATTTTTTAAAGCCTGTCTTGTGTCTTATTTTCATGGAAAAACGGTCGGGAAAATTCAAAAATGGTTGGGAGAATTTACTGTTAGAGGGTGTCGCATAGTGACACCTTCAAAGAAAACCATAAATATCTTTGTGGTTTGAGAATTTTTTCAGGATTTTTTGCATGCTAGAGGGTTACTACAGTAAAAGGAATATAATAAGTAACATTTCATACAAAAATTACGCAGTTTTTTCATCAACATTCAACAATGCGCATAAATATACCTCCTTTTCCAAGGCAGGCGGTGTTCAAAGGAAATTGGCAAATATTCTAATTGAAATTCCATAAGACCTGCTATTAAATACTACCTACTTATAGAATAGCATTTGACATAATTTTCAGAAAGCTTAGATTGACGACATATTGTGGATTTTCATCTTGTGAGAAGCATCATTATGTCTTTATTTAAAGCTATTTTTTGACGTTTGAGACTTGGAGTACTATCTCATTAATGTTCCAGTACCCTAATCACATATTGCTTCTCTTCTCATGAAGACTTGTATGAACATATTTCATGATGTATGTTTATTAATCAGATTAATCTTGATATGGAATTGATCATTGAGTATGAACATATTTGGAAGCTGATGTCCCCCCCCCCCCCCCCCCCCCCCCCCTCCTCTCCTACCCTCCAGAAGCATGAACCAAAATGTTTCACTTTTTTACTGTAAACAAAATCCACCATGTACAAAAAATATACCTCATTCTTTTTATGGTTTAAAAACTATGCATTTTGTAATGAAGAGTCAATTTGTATGCATCTTGGTGGATAGGAATGCATAGTACTTTTCACTTGAGGGTTATTCAAGAATCAATATTTTGAAAATGCCTCCATGTGGAAAAAAAATTGTGCCATGAACACCAGTTACAGTCAAACCTGCTTTAGTGACCACCTGTATAAAAAGACCACTTGTCTACAAAGACCACATTTTTTTGTTTCCCTTGATAATGGTTTCTCATTGAAAAATGTACTAAAAGAACCTGTACTTAAAGACCACCTGCCTATAAAGACCACTTTTCTTCTCTCCTCTGGGTGTCTTTGTAGACAGGTTTCAATGTATTTATGTACCAAGTGAGATATTTCCTGTGCATTTTCATTCAAGCTTCATGTAATCAGGCATATTTGTTAATGCACCTTTTATGTTTACCAGTACTTTTAGACTTTGATAAATGGGCATTCATTCAAAGACCATTTTTCTTTGTGAAAAGGGCCAAAGAATTATACAGCAATATTCAAGCTGTTGCGTGTATGATAAGGTGAAAGGTGAGAAAAAGAGATTGAGAGAGAGAAAGAGAGAGAGAGAGAAATAGAGATAGGAAAGAGATAGCGAAAGAGAGAGTAACAGAGAGGGAGCAAGAAAAATAAAGAGAGAGAGAGAGAGAGAAAGAGAGGAAAAAAAAAGTGAGAATTGATTTTTTTTTTTTGATTTATTACAAAATGATGATTTTTTGAAATTGTTGGAGCAATAGTTCATGAGGAATTTATAATGTTTTATAATAATTTATAATGATGATGTTTACTGTATTATTACACTCAGTACTTGATTTTGTAACTTCGTTCCAGATGCAATCTTGAACATCACATATATTGTGAATAATTCAAAACAGTATACCGGTTAATGTGATAAAGTGTGTGCCTACTTATAGATATATATATATGGAAACTTAAAGTAAAGCTATATATTTTGTAAGACGGTACATATGTATATGTACAAGCACATATTATATTTTCTTTGTGTTATTTGACCTCTTGCAAGAAAAAATAATAAAATTGTATATGCTAGCACCTTATGATAAGGGCAATAATGATTATGTCTATGTTTGTTGTCTTTACTGACTCACAAACCTTATTTGTAAGTGTATGTTCATGTGTATTTGTGTGTTTTGAATGGATTTAAGGAGAATTTCAAGCTGATAATGAGCTGGTATGAATAAAAGCAGCAAAATCAGAAAAACGGGTTGGTGAATGTTTGAGCAATTTCCAATTAAAAATAGGAAAGTCATGAATTGTTGAAGTTGTTATCCGTGAAACACAATTGGCAACACTGTGACGTATCTTGCGAGGTCCTCTCCAGTTTGCTCTGTACAGAAAATGTCATAAAATTTTTGT
Source organism: Strongylocentrotus droebachiensis (assembly GCA_035222895.1). Taxonomy (NCBI): domain Eukaryota; kingdom Metazoa; phylum Echinodermata; class Echinoidea; order Camarodonta; family Strongylocentrotidae; genus Strongylocentrotus; species Strongylocentrotus droebachiensis. Next base: position 96,540 of record JAVYIG010000245.1, on the reverse strand, counting down.
AGGTATTAATGATGTAGTAGATTTGTTTCATACATCGGTTGTATACAAATCTATTTACAATAATTATAATAAGGGTGCACTTATGATTGAAATTTCTTGTAGTGAGAAAATAGAAAGTTCTGAATTTTCTTAATACAGAGCAAATGGGAAGAGACCTCGTATTTAGATACGTCACAGAGTTGCCAATTTGTGTTTGACTGATCACAATTTTTAAAATACATAACTTTCTTATTTTTAATCAGATTTTGATCAAACTTGCCCTGTTAGGGTGGACTTCCCTTTAAAGGTAGGCTTTACTACTTCAGCAAGAAGGGATTAGACCGCCCAGCGAGCCAGCGAGGTTACTGTGACAGGTGGCTATCTCATTAACTCAGCTCTCATTTAACATAAGAAAAAGAGGATCATGGGGGACCAACAGGCACCGATTGGGGAAGTTTTCTATATAGAGGGAGCAAGTAGCTACAAGTAGGACAGTGTGCCTTTAAAAACATGAAAATTATCTTTGAGTTTGAATGCAATCCTGCTTTTTGATTGTTGAGTGATGAATTCGGACTGAATCAAAAGAAACAGATACTGAAAGTTCAAGACTTCAAGATTGATAAATGCCCAAATATTTGGCTAACAAATGTTATAGAATGGTTATTGTTTCTGTGAATGCGATTTTCAGAAAATGTTGTCGATTTTCAATCTTTATCGATACTCTTACAAGTCAGAATTGTTTGAAGTTTATCTTGAAAAGCAGCTTCATTAACAGAACTCTCGGTTAAATAGCTACTGGCTACACCGGGGTCTAGCGAATAATACCTTCAAATATGGCTCATCTGGTCCAGGTCCATTCTTATGTCCCCCCCCCCCCTCCCCTCTCCCACACAAAAAACCTAGAGAGGTCATTCACCATCTTAAATAGTAATTTTGTATTTGCCAAAATTTGATCGGCAGTTTCAAAGCCAGGTTAATTAACATGCTAAATACTAAATGTTTGTTTGTTTGATTGGTTGCATTTATTCATACTCCATGTAAAATTATCAAAACATAATACATTTAAAAAAAAACGATTTTTAGAGTGATATGGAAATAAATAATCCTGAATCGTAGTAACTAATGACATGAAAGAATGTTCTGTAAATCATGAAATACGGAAATGAAAATTGAACATAGTTAAAAAGCTAGGCTTGATGCGTGTATAGGTTCGCTAAATTAAACTTTAGACATATATAGAAGAAGAAAAAACAAACATAATACACATATACTAGACTGAGAGAAAACTAGAAAAAAACAAAAGACATAACATAGTACGGCATAAAGTGAAAGAGAGAGGAGAGAGATACAGACCGAAAGAGAGGCAGAGAGAAAAGCAGTAGAACTCGACTTGTTCTGAATAGGAGACTAACATCATTTTCTTATGTTTACATTACCATGTATTACATACAAACACTATCAGAAAGCTACACAGATTTTGCTAATACATACATGTTTTGTTCTCAAATGAAAAAGAAAAAAAAATCTTGATCATTTCAGTAGTAGATGTCACAGAACATCCTTGGTATCTTTTTATACAAGGCGATGCTTCCCTTTAAGTATGTATCGATTCTTTAACAAATCAATAAAAGTGTATTATATATATCATATTTATTTTCATAACCTTTATGTACAGACAGAGCCATTTGTCAAAAATAATGCTGAAAAATATCAAAAATTTAAATAACCTAAGGCTGATAATGAACTACGAAAGAACTGTTATAAGCACTTTCGATGAAAAGTAGCGAAATATTATATACTTAAACATATTTGTGGCTTACACCCAGTAATAAGATCGATTGATCGATCTGTTTTGAAAAACAAGTCAGAAAAAATCTTGGAACCAGCGGGACTTGAACTAATTGAAAATTTCTCCCAGGAAGCATTACATTTATACAAATATTATATAGTTGAGAAAATACGTGATTTCTATTGATAACATTGTACGTCAACTATATTTGTTCTCACAACTTTCTTTTGTTGTTTGAATGTAAATAAACACCTCAATAGAGGCATACAAAAAAAAGACGAACTACGAAGATTTCAGTGTAAGCTGTTCTTGGAGGACTTCATCCAAATCTGAACATTTTGACACAGGCATGTTGTATATAGACCGAGAGATTCAAAATATGCACCAGAATACTTTTAATTTGCATCATTTGAGTGCAATGTAAAGATGAGGCAAAACATGAACTGGAATTGACAGAACGGATGTCACTTGCATGTCATTACATGAGCGAGTGTTTATATGAGGTAACGGTTTAGAGAGCACTTTAAATTGTGAATTTTGGTCGGGTTGCGGTATGAGTGACCTTTACTATGATACCAAATATCAGAATAATCAACAAGAGAGAAGTAACACAAGGCAGTTATTCAGTCTAACTAACTCGGTACGTAATCCGACTATCACATCTTAAAAATAAAAAAACTTAAAAGCAAATAAAAATTTAAAAAAACTATACTCTTAAATGTAATTTGAATACACTTTTAAGTTAGGCCTATATTGCAGCTCACACTGGATCAAGAGAAGAATGATAAATCATTATTACGCATTCCCTCTCAAGATAAGAGCGTCCATATATTTTCCTGATATACATAGCGGAGCCGACAGTCCATCATTATATGAAGACATAAATTATTAGGCTCATGATGACAGGCAAAATCAAATGTTTACTCAGCTAGTAAAAGTTTAACCAAAAGGTATTTGGATATGTTCTTTATATAACAAGTACATCATCTTTTCCCCTTGCCAGATGCATTTCTTGGTGACTTGCCCAAGTTGAGGGACGATTTGGTTTTGTTGAGTTTCTTGCGGACGTTGGTCCAAGATTCCTTGCCCTTGGGCATAGAGGGCGGGCGAGACAAGTCTTTCAGGCGACCTGTCAGAGTTGATCAAACAATATGCATCAGAAAATAGTGTTCAATAATACGATAAAGTGGAATACATCACACAATTTTGATTTAATAATGGGTCATTTTGTAGTAAAGCAATGAATAAACAGCCAAAAGGCAGATTGATTCGGTCGTATTCGACTTTACGGATGTAATGTATTACACATGCGACTTGTTCTCATTACATATGACAACAAATTTGAATATACTTTTAAAACAATGTTTGCCCCGCTGTGAGTTTCCACGATAAAGTCGCAGTAGGCCATTTTCGTAATGTAACTAAATTAATACTTAAGTGCCTCGATAGGAATTATTTCATTCACTCGTTAGGAATAATTGTAATTCAAAATTCAGAATTAAAATTGCATATATAACGTATTGTTAGGTATATAGGGCAAGCCATAATGTTTGTCCTATCTAGCAACAACAGTACTTATGCCTATTGAGATACATTTATTCGTACCCTGTGTTTGAAATTATTCATATCGAGGCACTTCACGATGGCATATGCATACATTTGGTTCTTTACAAAATGGTCTATTACTCGTAATATATTCTGTCCTTATAGCTGATTCAAATACATGTACTACGCTTATTAAACATAAAATCAATCGAATCAACATTACTTTGTAGTTCTGGACAGGCTTCTTCTGGGTTACTGATAAGGAGTGAATACACCGTGGGTTCTAGGTTGGTTGCGCCTTCTGTGAGGAATGAAGAATAAATGAAACAATGAATGGCGTACATACATTTCCGATGTGCTTAAAACAAACTTGAAAACACACAATTTTGCAGTCTTTATACTTTAGCCATGCCTAATGATTAAATAATGAATGCAAAAAATGCATTGCGGAAAAATAAGTCTGGTTATAGCATTTTTATTTCAAAGCCTCAAAAGTGTAATCTAATTTCCTATATTATATGGATTGCATGTAACTTTACAAGTTCACAAACATAGGGCACCTTTATTTTTTGCAATGCTAAAATGACAAGACAGTATCTCTTGTTAAAAATGACATGTTTCTTGCTCAAATTGTGATTGGATTTTGGAACACATGTACTATTTGAAATACCAGGAATAAAATAACAGTAATCATTACGAGGAATACCAACATATTTCATTTATAATTATTAGTGAAATCTCTAGGCATTCAGTCGAAATTATGCCTCCTTATCCTTCTCCGAATAGTTGTTAGGAGACCGTTGAATCAATGATATCTCACTATAGGCAGATAAGGATCCAAACGGGGCGGAGGAGATGGACACGACCGATATAAAACTTTCAAAGCCTACATTTATCAATTGAAAACGCCTCTTTTCTCTTTCCTTTTCTTCTTCTTTTTCTCACTTGTTCCTTCATCTTTTTTTCTTACTCTTCCTTTTCTGCTTTTTCTTCTTAATTCTTCTTCTACTTCCCCTTTTTCTCAGTCTTCTTAACTCTTCTTCTTCTTCACCTCCTTCTTCTCCTTCTTCTTCCTCTTCTTCTTCTTCTTCTTCCTCTTCTTCTCCTTCTCCTTTTCCTTCTTCTTCTTCTTCTTCTTCTTCTTCTCCTTCTTCTTCTTCTTCTCCTTCTTCTTCTTCTTCTTCTTCTTCTTCTTCTTCTTCTTTTTCTTCTTCTTCTTCTTTTTCTTCTTCTTCTTCTTCTTCTTCTTCTTCTTCTTCTTCTGCTGTTGCTTCTCCATTTTCTTTCTCTTGATATCCCTATTTCCTACCCTATACATGGGGTCTGCGTTATGGGTATAGCGGTCCTTATGAATAGTAGTCCTTAATGGGGGGTCCTTATGAATAGCGATGTAAATTACAAACTGTCTATGGTTTGCTCGCTATTTATAAGGGCCGCTATTCATAAAGGAACGCTATTCATAAAGGAACGCTTTTCATTTTGTTGCTCGTTATGGATAGCGGTCCTTATGAATAATGGTCCTTATGGATAGCGAGCTTGACCCATAAACATAGGCCTGACATCTTTTGTGCACATAAGTTCCCTCCATGCAAGTCCCTTGTATATCTTGTACTCACTCTCGACTTTGATGAGCCAGTACGTCTCACGACCCTCCAGGAAACTGTTGGCATACGACTGAAGATTGTCGGCAGAATGAAGGTTCTTCACGTTACCCGAACCGTCCGACAGATCAAGGGTAGCTGTTCAAAAACAAGGAAAAGAAAATCAAAAAATGACAGCATTTCCTCCTTCTTTTTAATTTCCAGAGCATCTACTTTATTCGGAACTTAGTCGTATAAGTTTGAGAGGGGGGGGGGGGAGAAGTGAAAAAGGCCTTTGGTAATTATTGGCTCAGGTGGAAGCAAACAAAATGAGAAAAAATAGAACAACAGATCGGCAACAGTTCAGATAAAATGAATGTGACATGCAGAGGAAAAAAATTCTTGATTTTTGAAGTACCGTTATGATCACTATATGGAATCCATTTGTGTCTGTTCGATTCTTTATTTCTCTTTATTTTCATAACAATACTTAAAAAGTTCAATTGATCAGTATGTAAAAATAGCTGATAGCCAATTCCAGTCACTGTCAGTGGTTCTTGCACGTTGCATGGGATCCGTTGTTACCAATGATGTAACGATTATGTGAAGAAGGATTCTGTAGTTTATATATATATGCAATCAGGTGTTAGATGTTAGGTGTTAGGTGTTAGGTGTTAAGTGTTATAGGTTAAAATTCTTTATTATGTCGCAAGGAACCAGCACCACACAAGACTTAATTGTTCTTTCTTGCTGGTTCCTCATTCGTATATATATTTGTATGTTATGTTTATCTTTCGTTGTGTTATTTGTTTGTTCTTTACTTCACTGTAAATATCATTGTTATAATCATGTATGTTTTTATATGACGAATGAAATACAAATATTAAAAAATGAAATGAAAATGAAAAAAGTAATCTCTCATTTGTTTTGTACTAAAATTTACCACCAGTTATATATATTGTATGCTGGAGGACGTTATTCTAGATAGATTACTTTTTTGACGGGTACTTGAACTCGCTGTTATAACCCGTTTGGTTTTTTGAAGAATGTACATCATCGAAGCAGGGAGCAGTGACTTTTACACATCTCACTGAGAAAGCTTTCTCCCCCACGTTGGGGGCACGCTTCTCAGGGATTGCTATAATTTATTTAAATCAAGTGGGTCCTCAGTCACCATGGCACTTAAAGTGAACATGTAGAGCATCTATATAAAACAGAAAGGGAAGGGTTCTGATGTATTTTCCATTTCTATCTACTGAATGGTACTCTTCCATCTTCTCTTTGTACTTTTTCCTTCATCACATGCCAACGTCTAAAGTATTAATATATTGATTCGCATGTTTTTCACTCTCAAGCTGTATGCCTCCATCCTATTATTTCTTTTCGTCGTTATACGTGTAGTCCCTTCTTTCTTTGGTAATAGAAAACATGCCCAGGGAAAAGCGAGAGAACGAATCACAACAAATTATTTAGCGAACACCTGCCAAGTATAGGAGGAGTTATTAATTAAGCATCGGTACAGTGAGTCTACTGGAAATGCTGCTTTATTTATCGCAATGTGAAGTGAGGTATGCCTAATTCAACTCGAATGCCTGGTCTGTTATTGTTCTGTAAAGTCTTCGCCTAGTCTCCTTCCTTGGTAGCGTTTTGTCTCTGTATCTTTCTGGTACACGTACCTCATTGTACTGTGTTGAGTCTTCCTTGACGATTTAAAGACGAATTCACAAAGGAGGTTTGTCGACAAACCTATAGGTTTATGTGCGTCATATGACGCATTTCGACGCGAAAACGCACAAACAAACCTTGATTTGAAACTAGTCGAAACGCGACATAAACCTAGGTTTGTCGACAAACCTCCTTTGTGAATTCGGGTCGTTGTGTTTAGGAGCTTGTATTTAAACTTATAATTTCCACATACGTACATGTAAAAAATACAATTATTGTACTATGCTTCATTGTGTGCAAAAAAGGTGTATGTTATAGGAATCGTCGCTATCGAGTTTCATTCGCAAGAAATTTATTGATAAACAAGGGGAGTGTTCAAAATGGGCGTCATAATGGGCAGCCTCGTGTTTTGTACAGTCTGCACTAGTTTTTGTCACAAACATTTTCCAAGGGAACTACAAACAGTGCCTTGGACAAAACAAATAAATTCACAAAACAAATAAATGTGTCTCTTTTGAAAGGAAAGTAACCTTTCATGACCCGTTTACATGCTCGTTCTTCTGCTAAATGATTTATCGATTACCGTTAATTATCGATTCCAAAGCACACCGATGAATGCACTGCATCGAGGTTACAACGACATTAAGGATATGGCCTTTTGAATGTTCAGTTTATCATGCCTGTTCGGTGTCATTATATCAAAGCCTTATCATCTACATCTTCTTGTTATTATGTTCACAGCATAACAAATCAGGTTTTTTTAGTATTAACTGTTACCATACCATCTCATTATTTTCTTTGTATCCTCTCCCTGTAAAATGCCAACCGTATTTTTATATTCTTGTATATTATGTAAAGAGAAGCATAGGCGGTATGCAGCTATATTACATCACGTTCGTTCGTTCGTGCAAAGAATATCAGGGAGTACATCATCTAGATAGGAAGATCCTTATTAAGCCAACAGATTGTCTCATCATCGAGCTCAATAGATGAATACAAGAATACATGTATCCAGACGTTTCTTACAATCATTGATGTATTGTCAAATTGTTTTAATTTTATATTACATATTGGAAGGATTGATTACATTACACTTTTTTGTATGAAAAAAAAACGAAGAGATATTGAGGTCACATCAAATGAACCTCTAGGGTTTTTTTTTACACGGAGGAGAATATTAGGCAAGCGATGAAACCATATGAAAAGAAAATATGAGAGGATATCAACTGAAAACGGGATACACGATGGTGAATTGAGAGGAAAGTGACGACAACATAATTATAGCAATCAATTTTCGAGCCATTATGAGATGATACAGAAGAAAGATAAATCCAAAACATGAACTATTGCAGTTAGGATTTTATAAGTGATCCTTACGATTTATAACCTATTAAATGCACTACAATGTTCCCTCTCGTTCTTCCATCCTACTTTTATTTTCTTCCTCACCTCACCCCCTTTCTTTCATTCAGACTATTTTTTCTATCTTCTCTTTGTTTTCAACTAATGGTACTAGACCAAGCATGTAAGCTGCTTACACTATGACGTCACAATGATGTTATAGGTTACCAATAGGTTGTTATTGACTATAGTATTACATTGTTTCGACATTTGTGAAACAGCAAGCTGAATAGATTCATGGAGCTGATGGATATTGCTAAGATTTCCTGTTCATGCAACAGACACTCCAACTAACGCAGAGAATCACGTATCTCACAAATAAATATCAACAACAACAACAACATGTGACGAGATAATTAATATATTTCTTGAAAGAAAAACAAACAAACTTGTAAACGGATCTATACTTAATGTGTCATCTCTTTTTTTTCTGTTTATTTTTTTCTGAGAGATGCCCCAGAATGCATCAGCAATTACATGCCAGATGCTAAAAGACAATTTCCGTATACTGTAATCAAATTGAATTCATAAGTTTTTGTTAAGTGCCCGTCAGGGGCGGATCTAGCTTTTTGCTAAGGGGGGGGTTTGACCAAAATTGAACCCCGTAAGTGATGTTTTCCTGGCATCTATTAACACAATGGAGACCATAAAAAGCAGTGCATGATAACGTCTTTTTAAATCAAGTAACAGTTTAATACACAGTTATATCCAGAGTTATCATGTGTTTGGTTAAGTTACCAGATGAGTTGAATATCTTCTCACAATATTTGCACTTGAAAGGGTTTCTCTTCAGCGTGCGTTCTTTTTTCTTTCTTTTTTTCTTTTTTTTTCCCTTTTTTTTTTTTTTTTTTTTTTTTTTTGGGCCGCCCAAGGGGGGGGTTTAAACCCCCTAAACCCCCCCCCGTAGATCCGCGCCTGCCCGTGTTACACCTATTTAATTCCCCTGTTATGAATAATTGTATTTCAATAGTCAGAATGCGAATGTTGCTGATTAGGATAAACATTATGGCTTGTCCTTCCTCACAACACGTAATATTGCAATTCCATTTTTGATACTAAAGTGCAATTATTCATAACAGGTGAATGCAATAATTTGTAACATAATAATAATAATAAATAATATTTAATGATTTATGCTTTAAATTTGATAACATTACGGAAATGGCCTATCGAACAAAGTGTGGGCTCCTTTACGAGGGGTCTGCTCGTTACTTATAAGGACCGCTATATATAAAGGACCGATAATAATTTAGTCACGCGTTGTGGATAGCGGTCCTTAGCAATAGTGGTCCTTATGAATGGCGGTCCTTATGAATAGCGAGGTAAATTGTCTATGGTTTGCTCGCTATCATAAGGGCCGCTATTCATAAAGGAACGATGATCATTTTGTCAAGCGTTATGGATAGCGGTCCTTATGAATAGCGGTCCTTATGGATACCAAGCTTAACCCCTTTTAAATACAGATACTTCCGAAATTTGGAAACTCGCTGGCAACGCTGCCCGCGATAACAAGAAGACCGGCACAATAAACCAGACCACAGATTCCCGCCATTTTTTTATCACTAATTCTCTCACCTCCATCCTCCGACGAATGGCACTGCTTGCGTATACTCTCAAGCAGATTCATGCTGGTGCAGAAGGGATTGAAGAGCCGCTGCTGGTTATCTGTGATACAAGAAAAATAGTGAAACAAACATGAGGAAATCGTCGATAAGAAAAATATAATTATTTTTTCATATCAGTTTCTGTGTCGGTAAAATGTTTAGATTTTATGTGAATTTTGGTAGCAGCAGATCTTTGATTTGAAAAAAATAAAATGACGCTATGAATTATCACAGTCATGGACGTGCCACGACGATTTCTACCAATTTCTATGCTGTTTCAATGAATTTTTTATGATTATTTAGTCCTTCGTATAACTTCATTTCTTTATAAAAATTCATAATGCCGACATTAATGGATGCCTTATTCTTGAATTTGTGTTATATCATTATGTAATTGAGTTATAGCAATGAATTTCACTTGACATGCCCCAAATTTGAGCACATTATTTCATTTTTGTTTTTATTTTTAAAAGTGCATTTCCATTGTTTATTTCTAATCGTAAATTCTACCCGTTTCCCTAATAATGATTTACTAAAGGCTAACAATTTGGATAATCGGTTGTTAATAATAAAAGTCTATACTTCCAATAGTTTAGAAAGTTGGTGTTTTTAAACACAATGTTGTATTTAGACGTTAGATACCTGGTTTTTCATTCTATTCGTATACGATTTTCCTACGATCTGGTTTTCAAAAAATTATAATTTCAGTAGATATAGAAATCTTAACTGATCAATTATCTGATTTAGTTTCTAGATAATAATAACAATTCTTACAACTGTACTCATAGTGATGCATTAAAGCCTTCTAGTCACAATAAGAGCGGAATTGGCTCCAAACAATCTCACTACTAGTATGACGTCACTATACGACTCTGAGTCGATTTATCTTTTCCTCCTCCAAGGAAGCTTGATTTAGATTTTGTTAATCAGTAGGACTATTCAGATTCTCAATCAGAAGTTCGAATGCTGACATCAAATGCTATATTGCAAATTCTTCACAAATCGGATCGTATTGTCAGATCGTATACATTATGTGCGGTGGGTTTTACTACACATCTGCACAAACTGCCGGTACTGTATCAACGTTTCACCGAGATCTTATATTATGCATAGATAAGAGTGGCTCAAGTTCTTTAGAGAGTTGCTCCACTGTTTCCGAAATTACATCAATAAGTTCACTGTTTACTCCACTTCACCCCTCTCACACCGTCTTTAAGTACCTCAAGTGGATCCTATGCTAACCCCTGCATGGGGAACTACACTTCGAGACATACAAAGCCGTCGTTAATCTTGATTTGCAAATAGAAACGAATTGCGTCATACCCCCCTTCCCCCTATTTTGTCAAAGAAAGACAAAACTTTCAGTAGTTCTCATATACAATTTGTAGGAAATTGAATATTATTGTCCGTTTACTTTCTCCTTTTTTCCCCTTCTATTCTGAGCAATATTTTCTCTGCTCCGTAAAAATAGTATGATCTTTTAGGTCCTTCCCAGGCTACTCTATTGATTCATCAACAACAACAAAATCCTGCAGACTTTCTTCAATACACTAAACTGTCTCAAATTAAGTACTAACGTGATTAATTATGTGAATGTGATTTATTTAGTAGTTTTTATCTCCGTGCGGCAATGGTTTGTAAATTGCCCCTGACAAAAACGTGCTTATTGTATCTTCAGACATCAGTATTCTGTCATGAGTGTGTGCTAGTGATTTTACAGAAGGTTGTCTCGATCTATAAGTCGTCATAGCATCTCAAACTTAATAAAAACACTCATTGATTATGTTGATATAATTATGTCATGTTCTTTGGACTCCTTTGGACACCTTTTCGGAATGATTACTCTCTGAATTCGTATTAACAAAAACGTACATGAGTGTGACCGCCTCCAACAATCAAAGCCCAAGAAATATAGGGTATGTTGTGGACATGCGAGTTTCGTATGTAAAACAAAATTATCATGAAGATTGTAGTCTTTTCAGTATTTTTGTTGTTCTTTCCATTGATTTAACCCTGTCACATCTCTATAGACATTGGATTACATATAAATCAGAGATGGCCGATATATAATTTCAAAAATATAAACATCTTCATAATTATGTCTTTGTTACTTCGACGCCTGCCAAATCACGCAAATTGTTCAATTTTGTTGCTTTATCAAAGTGCACAAAATCTATGAGCAATTTTGCTTTAAAGATAAATTCCTGCACGCGATTCCCCTATGATCTACATGCAGGGTCATAAGGCTATCATTAATATCCTCATTACAGTCATAACGTTTACCAATATTTGCACATTAGATAACGTGTATGGCGATTCTGTTTTTCATGTCCTGCAATCAAATGAGTGCAAATAGGAAACAATAGACGCCTTTTATTTAAAAAGGAAAATGTAATATTCATGGACAGCAAGACACTGTGTGAATAATAACTTGGCTTGAGAAAGCCCCCAGGAGTGGACAAAAGCTTGCCCTCTAAAGGTTGGTCGATGCTTAAACTATACACGTTAATATTCATCCCCTTTAAAAATCAATTTGAAAAATAGATTTCTAACACCTCTTATATGATGGGAACCAATTATATAAACCGATTATTTCTCTTGACATTTGAATTAAGTAATGATTGAAGGCGGTTTCATTCTAAATGCAGGTTGGTCTGTGTATTATGGATATACTCTGAATGGTCGTCAAGATAATGGCTGACGTTTTAACGACAGCTTTAAATCGATTTGTCGTTCTCGCTTTGGTCAATAAAAGGAACAAATGAAAGAAGCGAGATGTACTTACAAGTTACAATTCAATTCCCTCTTAGAAACGAAAAAGGGGTCTCTGCTTGACTTTTTTTTTGATGCAGTTCACACAAAAGTCTTTTTTTCTTCTCAAACAGCCAAATCAATGTTAGGCCACCAACTTTATATAGGAAGAAAAAAAATACTTTAAAATAAAAATAATATTCGCTTATGCACGGTAAAAGTACGTATTAGTTGACGCCAGGTAATAGTTATTCAAAATATGTGCAATAAAGATGAGAGAATTACATTGCAGGATCTGTCAAAGACATGTCAAAGACATTAATCAACTGAACTGATAAACAATGGTTTGTAATTGTGTTTGATTAACCAGTGTGTCGCGAGGTCATTACGTAACTTCAGAGCTATTTAATTAAGAGCGACTTACCTCCGTATTTCACCGTTATAAACACCATCGTCTTTTGATGACACATTCAATTATTATCCCGAAATGTAACTTGGTGATAAATAACTATTCAATGAATCAAGAATTCATGAAGAAAAGTCTTATTTGCTTGACAGATTGGAGTTATTCCGTTCCAACGTAACGATCCTCTCTCATAGCAGTGTCATAGCTTTTAGATATCACGCGTCAAAAGTTACACAGTCGAATTCACATGAAATAATTTACGTCTGCCTCAATCATTGCCAGTGCGAATCAATTATTGAAAGGTCTTTCAACTTCTGCATTTGTCAATCTGATGAATATGAAGAATAAATCGCACATTAAGATGTACGTATTGCCGGACTGTGTTTTCATCCAGTATGAAAATGAACGGTTGGTGAAATGCAGTCAATAACTTTGAGCGTGAATAGGTCTGCTACTCTGCTGAATAGTGAGTATAGTTCTTACATGCGGCAGATTTTCTTCAAGGCTGTGTATAGCTCGATCCTGCTCAATTTTATTCTCTCCAATCAATCAGTTTTCATTTTTAATATCAGGTATGCTCATTCGACGTAAATATGTAATAGTTGACAGTGAAGTTGACACAATCCAAGAAGTAATTAGGCAGCTCCTCCTTTTTGTCTGTTCAGACTGCACAGTATAACTTCTAAATAACCGCAAATTTCTTCCTCATATAATTACATGGGCCATCGACCGGAGCTGTTATGTATACGAGCCCCTGCAGACGTCCTAATATGTTTCAGTCTGTCAGCAAACGTACGTTATGACAGTCAGACAAGTTTTTAATCACTCACTGTTCCATCAGCTGTATAGTCCTAGAACTCAAGTTTATGCCAAACACGGAGGAAATGCCCAAACGCTGATGGGTAAATTTGTGCGGTATTATGCACGATTCCCGTCTGACAGTCCTAACGATTTTTGTATATGTTTTAACAGTCCACTTTGAGAATATCAGTTACGCGGTTTGGTTCTACAAATCTCTCTTGCTCTTAATAGTTGTAAACACACATTCACACAATAATGATGGTATATCAAGAGAGCTGCCTCGATGAACTATAAATATATCCAGGTAACCTTTGACTCTGCCCGCCGTCCATTAGGTGATATTTCACACCAGTTCGAAGTTACGTTAATATTGTTTAGTTTGATTCTATGCATGTATAAAGCCACTCGAGTCCTCAAGTGCCACTTACATGAAATGAAATAGAGCAAATAAAGAGAAAAGCGTGGGATAGCGGACCGGGTGAGGAAAATCAATAAAATAAAGCATTTGTGACCATTCACTTGTCAACACTTTGTGAACATGCCTGACAAGATACATGAATATATTTTATATATATCAAAAACTGACTATAGGCTACAAAGCTTGAGATGAACTCTGTTCAGAATGATCTTCTGTGGTAAGGACATTCGAGAAATCTGGGGAGAAAAAAGGGTGAGAAGGATGAGAGGGGAAAAGAGACAGACAGATGAGGTGGAAAGAAGAGAGGGAAATGGAAAGAGCAAGAGAGACAGACGGAGGCATAGCAATATTGAGATTGAGATATTTAGAGAGAGAATAAAATGTTAAGTATAGTTCTTTTAAAAAAAATTACTCTGGGCCACTCTAAATCATAAGCTTGCCGTTGCAGGCATGGTAACAAATAATGCATGCTAAGTGGATTTCATCTATGCTGTTACGAAAAACAGATCAATAAAATAGTATATAATCATGGTAACTTTACAATTTTCAATTCACAAATATCGCAAACAGTAGACCGGCTAACTAAGATCTAAAGCTTCCCAGGCATGGTAACAAATAATGCATGCTAAGTGGGTTTTATCTATGCTGTTATGACTAGCAGATCAATAAAATAGTAACCTCGATAATCATATTAATCTTGTAAACTGACAACAAGCATTCATGAAAAGGAACCGGATAATTATTATTTTAATTTACTGTTGGTTAGACAGACGGACGCAAGATATAGCACTAAAAGATTTTTAGCCTAAATTTCTCTGGATTGTGAAATAATATAATAATTTGAATATTGGAGAAAAAAAAAAGAAAAAAAAAATTAGAGAGAGAGACAGAAAGACGAAGAAAGGGAGAGAGAGACAGGGGGACAAGGCGAGAGATAGAGAAACAGACATAATTATAAAGAAAGCAAGAGAGACAGACAGGGGGATAAAAAGACTGAGATTTAGAGAGAGAGAGAGAGAGAGAGAGAGATTTAGAGAGAGAGAGAGAGAGAGAGAGAGAGAGAGAGAGAGAGAGAGATTATACAGAGAGAAATAGAGAAAGACGAAGGCATAAAGAGATTGAGATTTAAAGAGAGAGAGAGAGAGAAATGGGATGAACGAAGTATTCAGTTTATCTCTCTCTCTCTCTCCCTCTCTCTCTCTCTCTCTCTCTCTCTCTCTATCCATTCCTACATTCTTTCCTACGTTCTTTCTTTCTTTCTTCTTCTATATCTTTTCCCCTCTGTTGACGTCATTTCTCTATTTCATTCCAGGTATTGCAGCAGTTTCTGTAGCACCATTTTCTCTGGGTTTTATATCTATCCAAGCATTAGGAAGGGGCCAGACAAATGCCATTACTATGGCTACTCCGAACAATAAAACAATCTTTAACGTTTGTCCGCCTCTTTCATCTTTTACAAGACATTAAATCAATCAATATTATTCAGGGGAGGATGTCGTATCGACCCCGATTCTTTTGTACATTAAAAAAGGGAAAGAACACAATCGAAGCAGGCATGTGGAATAACAGCTAACTCCGTCTAAACTATTATGAAAAAGTGCATCGATTTTCAATTTATCTTTTTTTCTTTTTTTTTCTTTTATCTACACTATGTAGTACACACATTAGCGTGGAGAAGAAAAAAGGAATAATCGTAATAAAGAAATAAAGTGAAACTTTCTAAACGATTCTGATTGTAATTCATGAAAGAGATGAAATCACAAATTATACCCCCATAATAGTTATTCTATTAACTTTCCATATACATGTAGTTTATAATAATACACAATTGATCTGATACATTTTGTTTATAAAAACCCTTGATGGGCAATCCAACTCTTGTACACTCAAAAAAAAAAGTGCTAAATTTAGCACTTAAAGATTCAATTTTAGCACTTTTTAGGAGCTCGCATAGTGACTGCACTCGAAGTGCTGAGTTAGCACTTGCACCCGGGCTACTTTGCTAGCACCCAAAGGAGCTGACTGTTGTGCTAAATTTAGCACTTAAAGATTCAATTTTAGCACTTTTTAGGAGCTCGCATAGTGACTGCACTCGAAGTGCTGAGTTAGCACTTGCACCCGGGCTACTTTGCTAGCACCCAAAGGAGCTGACTGTTGTGCACTTAACCCTAATAAGGCCGGGCTATTTGAAGTCTTACTACGGCCGGGGGGGCCATTATGGCCCCCCCCTAAGATCTCGGCCGTAAAACGGCCGATCTCCGCGAAAATTTGCACGCATGTCAAGTGAAGTGTATAGAACAATATCATAATTTCAATTTTTTGAAAAAAATCCCTCATTTGCATATTTATGGTAATTTATGCAAATAACGTCATAAAATCACATTTTTACCCATAAATCCTATATTATTCATATTTAAGCATTCTTTTTCACTACATATATTCATTAGACCATTTGGAACAATAATACGACAAAAAAAATTGGAAGAGCCAGCTTATTCCTTATGTTATCTCTTGTTTTGATAATTTCTTATGTATTTCATTGTTTTTTTAACTTATTTATGTTATTGTTTTTTTTTTTTTTCATTTCTTCCTACAATTCAACTATTTTGACTCCCAAAACAACCACCTAAACTTTAAACAAGACCCAATAACCAATGTTTGATCTATTTTTAGGAAAAATGACATTTCCATATGTTTTGTACACAAATCACAAAAATGAGCGATTTTCGGGCTGACATGCAAAGACAAAAGGTCACGTGACCTTGTAACTATAGGTCCGATTTTTCTGATTTTTTTTTTTAAAGATGCGCAAGACTCTAAAGAAAAAAGTCAGCGAGCGGCGAGGCGCTATCCATATGCGTTCTCGAACAATCAGGAAAATCGTGGAGGGGGGGGGGGCATAATGGCCCCCCCGGCCTTATTAGGGTTAAAGTGCCAAGTTTTGCTCTCTTTTGGGTGCTAGCAGAATAGCCCTTGTGCAAGTGCTAACTCATGCGTTGTTTGACATGCCCCATCTACATTTGGTATGTGGTCAAGGTGGATGTCCTTCGTCATTTACCACTTTCAACTCTTACAGGAAACATTTATTAAACCAACATCCACAAGAAGAACCTGAACCTGAAGTTGTACAGGGTATGGAGGGTCTAGTTGATGCTGATTTGGGTGTTGCTGTTGGTGAAGTGCATAATCCTGCAGCAGATTTTGATGATGATGATGATAGGATAGGCCTACTACAAGAACAAGATGGAGCAATGCATAATGACAGTACAAGACACTATGAATATGACAGACAATGAAAGCGGACAAAATATACAGTTCCTTAGGTAGACAAAGGAACATCCCTTCACTGCTATTATGTAAAAATGTGTAGAACAGGTGTCACATGCATATTCACCTGTTCTACACATTTTACATAATAGCGGTCAAGGGATGTTCCTTTGTCTACCTGAGGAACTGTATATTTTGTCCGCTTTCATTGTCTGTCATGTTCATAGTGAGACCAGCTGCATTTTTCATTGGTTCTCTTTTATCAAACACCAACATGACCCATGCTATGACAAACAGAGTGTTATCTGCTGCAACTGCTGCTTTGAATACTGATGTTGTTGACAGTTTAAGGAGCAAAGTTATTCAGACTTTTGAGGCCTTGGGTATTGACCAGGAGAATGAATAATATAAGAATCTCTTAGCTGAATTTGATTCAAAAACAAATATTCACAAGGTAACAGCTATTATACTAACCGACCAATCAGATCAGGTTATGCAGTCAGCACTCGATGTTAAGTGCTGCATATTGTTATAGCACTCGTTTTCTGCACTCAAATATTCAGCACGTTTCGGTTTCCTTGTTAAAGTTAACCCGTCAAGTGCTGATTTTGGCACTTCAAGTGCAGAATCTCACTCAGCACCCAACATTTAGCACCTCAGTTTTTTGCGTGTAATAAGTTCATATTAATGAAAGAAACAAAGTTAAAAGGAACAGAATGACGAAAGGTTGATATGAATCGGAGCAATAATAAGAAAGTTATGAATTTTTGAAACATGAGATCACTACAGCTGTGCGAAAATTGGCAATTTTGTCAGTGGATTGTGACGTAGTGACGGATAATATCCCGCTTGTCGTGTTAAAAAATGTTACTTATTTCTGGTTTTTCCCCAAACGTGCCTTCAACCCTTGTGGCATTTCTCAAAACATAGTATGGAGAGGAACAAAAAAATGGGGAAGGAGGAAAAGAGAGAGAGAGAGATGGGGGGGGGGGGGTGGGGGGCGGCAGGGTCTCCAAATAATGGGTGTTTCATGTGTTTCACCATTCTCAGGATAGGTCCATCATGGCCATCTTGCCTCATACGATTGTGGAGGGGGGGGGGTAGGGGTGGACATGTCAACTTAAAGATTTTTGTTTCTCGAAATGTTCTAAAACTCTTCTCATGCCCTTTCCTCCCGCTATGTATACAAACTTTAGTTAAAGGGATAGTTGAGTTCTGTTTTCAGACCGCAAATGCCTTCAAAGTGCATGGTTATTGCTCTAATTTTCATCTATGACATTTCTAGTGCCCTTTTAGAACCTAAAATTGCTATGAAGGTAATTTTAGACCCCAAAATGTGTGAAATGTAGCCAATACGATCATACCAATTCAGCTCCACTTTTAAAAAGATATGGTGACCATTAATTAATTATTTAATTAAAAATAACAATACATGGGCCAGTTGGGTGTGCGTAATAACCAACAGGAAAATGCAAACAAAAAATTCAACATCGGTATTGGCTGAAATACGACGTAAAAGGCGCTACTTCATTTTTTTCAACGGCTTTTTTAAATTATATAATATTTGTGGTGGTACAAAAGTAATACAAATCGTTGTATGTATGGATATTTCAGCCGTCTCTGAACCGATTTTGACCAAAAAAGATGATTTTGTCATTTGAATTGTATTTCTTTCAAATTTGACACTCAGTTTTTCATTATCTCACAAAAAAATATTTTGTGTAGCGCCGTCTGCAACAGAACTCAACTATCCCTTTAAGATGTCTCCAGTAAAATTACGGCGAGGGGGATTTTTCTTTAATTTTGAGCATAAAATATTTGGTTGATTTAAAAAAAAATCATAATCTCCTTTATATAAACAGTTGACACGGATGAAAAGAAGAAATTCTAAATAATTTTCTAGTGTCAACTGTCAACCACAACATGTCATTGCTAACGTTATGACAATTTATTGGACTACAACTTGTTCAACGTTGATTTCGTTCTCATAGTTTGCATTATAATGCATACATTTTGTAAATTATATTTTAGTATGTTTTCTAAAGTCGTGAAATAGGCCTTTCAGTATTTTTCAAGATAATATCAAGTCTTGGTCAGATGCGTGTGAATACATCGAACAACAATATTAAAACTTTAAATATAGTTATCATTATTTTGTGTCAAATTGACCGATGAAAGATCAAGGAAATTCCGATAATCTCATGAAGCTCACACGAGCTGGTCAGTCGGTCATTATAATCCCCCGGATGTTGAGGAATAGATTAAGAAACACATGTCCTTAATCAATGATAGCTTTTGTTTCTTTTATATATATTTTTAATATGATTTTATTAATCATAACTTTATCATCAGTGACAAGCCAGGACACATGTGAGTATAAGTTATATGAATCAAACATTGATGAGAAAATCTAAAGATACAACATCGGAAAATACAAAATGATAATGGATAGAATTTTCTTTTCGATTTCATATCCTTAATCTCAACGAAGAAAGATAGGCCCTGTGAAAATTTTCTCTGTTGTGTTTGTGATTCGATCGAAGCAGAAAACTGCCCTCTTTCTTTCACTTCTCTATTTAAACTTCAAGGCCATCATCATTTGGAAACATATAAATATGGGTAAACCATAAAGGGCTATAGTCATTGATGTTCCTCATCGGAACTGAACAACACATTGGCCAACCACTTAGAAAGTAAAAGTAAGTAGAACTGTTTTCTTTAGCTTATGAGAGTGTAATTTCATTCTTTTATTTATTATAATCCAATAAAAATCAACTAGCTTATAGATGAGAGAGTAGGCTATGGTATACATTGTCATTATTTGTTTCTTCCTTTCAAATGAATTACGAAATTTTAAGACCAAGACTCGTTTTGATTCGCCAACCATTGTTACAATACAAATTGGAGATAACTGTTGAAACGTAGGTCATTCTCTTTAAGTCGATGCATTAATTAAAAACAGAACCTTATTTTGGAGAAGAAAATATTGTATATGGCCATTAAGCCATGAAGCTGCTAAAGCTAGGAGGTAATAACGGGTTAATATATATTGTGAACCAATTGCATGTTATCTGAATTAATGAAAACATAGTATTACTGACTTGTAGTTACTGACTTTTCTGACTTTCGGCTGTTCAATTTTCATTTGAATACAAGAACAGGTAGCCACAATCATGGGGCAACTATGGCTTTCTCTAGCCATCATCGTGCTCCTGGCAGCGATGACCAACGCAACACCAGGTGAGAATCAAAACATATAATTCTCTTATTTTGACATCTAATCGTAATTTAGCAACCTTTCGAAGCTTAAAAGATGGCCACCTGTCTATAAAGGTCACCAATTTTGACTCCCTCTATAAGGAAGTGTATGTAGGAGAACCTGTTTAGAAAGGCAACCTGTCTACAGTGGCAACTTTTTGTGTTTCCTGTGAATGGCTTTCATAGACAGGTTTGACTGTTTGTGAGATGTTACGTGTATCGTTTTGACTAATAAATTGAGAACATAATAACTCTATGACAAATTATTAAGAAAATAACAATTCATCAATCAAAAACATTATAGTGAACCCTGTGCAGTCTACCGACTGAATATCACGAATTGTATTCATTCATTGTCCACATTAAACACAATCGTTTGGTTGACTACTTCAATGCCATCAAACAACAAAAATCTTGATAAATTATGTAAAAACAAGAACAACAAAAGCAAACGATTAAATTAATTGTTTATGCCTTGCTTCATTAGCTCAGAGATACAGAAGAAGCAGCAGTAGCAGCAGCAGCGAAGAGGATGGTGGTTATGGTGGTGATGGAGGTGATG
This sequence comes from Strongylocentrotus droebachiensis, assembly GCA_035222895.1. Lineage (NCBI taxonomy): Eukaryota > Metazoa > Echinodermata > Echinoidea > Camarodonta > Strongylocentrotidae > Strongylocentrotus > Strongylocentrotus droebachiensis. The sequence goes on along the minus strand of JAVYIG010000245.1, from coordinate 75,514 downwards.
TAGATTGCGGTGGAGAAGGAGGAGGAGACTGCGGTGGAGATTGCGGAGGAGGCGGAGGAGGAGACTGCGGTGGGGATTGCGGAGGCGACGGAGGAGGAGACTGCGGTGGAGATTGTGGTGGGGATGGTGGTGGAGGGGATGGAGGTTGTGACGCTGGTGGTGGCTGCGATGGGGGTTGTGATGGCGGAGGTAATGGGGGAGACGGTTGTGATGCGGGTTGTGATGGTGGCGGCGGTGGTGATGGAGGATGTGGTGGCGGAGATGGTGGTTGCGATGGCGGCGACGGCGGCGATGGCGGTGATGGCGGTGATGGCGGTGATGGTGGTGGTGGGGATTGCGGTGGAGACTGCGGTGGTGGCGGCGACGGTGGTGGAGGAAATGATGTAGGCTGTGATGGAGGCAGCTGTGATACAAATGGTGGCTGCGGTGGTGGCGGCGATTGTGGAGATGGAGGTAATGGAGGAGACGGTGGATGCGACGGTGGTTGTGGTGGCGGAGACGGTGGATGCGACGGTGGTTGTGACGGCGGCGATGGAGGCGATTGTGGTGATGGAGGTGACGGTGGTGACTGCGGGGATGGCGGTGATGGCGGAGGTTCGAGTTCTGATTCATCTAGCAGTGAAGAGGATGGTGGTGATGGTGGTGACGGTGGTGACGGTGGTGACGGTGGTGACGGTGGTGACGGTGGTGATGGCGGTGGAGGTGATGGCGGTGGAGGTGGAGACGGTGGTGGTGACGGAGGAGGGGATGGAGGAGGAGATGGAGGAGGAGGTGGAGGAGGAGATGCAGGTGGAGGAGGCGGTGATGGTGGTGGAGGTGATGGTGGTGGCGAGACAGAAGTTGAAGTCATCTATATTCCAGTTCCCGTACCTGCTCCATCTGACGACGGGGATGACGTAGATGTTGGTGATGAGGGTGGTGACGGTGATGGCGATGGTGATGGCGGCGATGAAGGTGACGGTGACAGTGGCGAGGATGGTGATGGAGGAGACGGAGGAGACGGAGAAGATGGAGGAGGTGGAGGAGGAGGAGATGGAGGAGGTGGAGGAGGTGGAGGAGGTGGAGGAGATGGAGTTTGTGATCTTGCTGCTGGCGATATTGGTTGTGAACCACTAAGCGAAGCGTCAACTCTTGAAGACAGACCAGGTAGGTTTAGATATTTTGTATATAGAAGACGAAAACGACTACTTCACTTCGCGTCAATAGGACTGTATCTCATACAATTTCAAGTTGATTTGATTCCTGACAAGTACTGCGTGCTAACTCTTGCAATAGATTAACTTGTCAAAATACGAGGGATTTAATTAAATTAAATTATTCATCCTCACGTTCTTGCTTCTCCACACCTCTTCCCCCTCTCCCTCCTCTTCTCTCACCCACTCTCCCCGTTCTGTTTCCCCATTGTTTGCATTACTTGACGGGTTTATACGAGCCCATGATGTCCCGTAGTGCTAAGCAACTGATATGGGACTGTATTCTGAAAACTATGTTGTCTATTACAATAGGTACCATGATGAGTATTATATTCTTCATTTAATCTCAATATATCATATTATATTCTGCTTGATTGTAGGAGGTATCCTTGGTGCAATCTGCTCACCGTGCCCATCTTTCATCTCACGTGATCAAGTAGTCTGTGCATCGGACGGTATCACGTATGGCAACTTATGTCAGCTAAGGAAATCCGCCTGTGACCATGGTAACAGCAACCTCAAGCTTGTAGCAGATGGCGCCTGTGCAAAGACATAAACTTTAATAGTGATGACGTAGGAGAGAGTAGCGAATCATAAGCATTGATTCATCTCAGGGGGGGGGGGGTCAGGAGGGACGAGCTCCCCGATTAGGCGGCATCTCAAGACGCACGAAGAGAGAGACGAGAGAGAATATAAGAGATAGAGAGAGAGAGAGAGAGAGAGAGAGAGAGAGAGAGAGTGTGTGTGTGTGTGTGTGTGTGAGAGAGGGAGAGAGAGAGAGAGAGGGGGGGTAAAGGACATTTTCGGAGGGATTAATGGAGTTTCTTAATTCTTCAAATTGGCTGAATCCGTAATGTCTCTGTGATGTAGTGGCGGACAACCTTCCCATTCGTTCCAACACACAAAATAAATAAACTTCCATTCCCCCCCTAAAATGTTGACTCAGGAGGGTCCTTTCTCCATGAAGGACCTATGATAATATGCCACCCATAATATATTTTGAGTAGTCCCCTAAAGGAAGAAGGTACTTAGGAAGAAATAAGAAACATTGTGATATTTTATTACAAGACAAACAGGAGAGTAATCCGCGACTACGTCACAATCCACTGACCAAACTGTCAATCTGAGATTCGCATAGACTTAGCGATTTCATATCTTAAATATTCGTAACTTTGTTTTTATTGGTCCGATTTATTTTACACTTTCGCCGTTCACCTATCTTCTGCTTTCGTTAGAAATGAACTTATTACAAAGTTGGGATTACCTTTAACTATTAATCATATTGAGTGATTGGCAAACGCAATGTTTTCTGGGAGAAATTACTTATAATGATGTATCCTATGATTTGTTTGTATAATCTTTCTTATATAACTTATTGAGTACTGTAGTTACTTTTTATAGGTTAGTATTGCATTATATTCTTTCAGGTCATGATTTCTCTTCTGCCGGTATTTTATATCGTTATTTATTTATTTATTTGTTATCATTTTCGATACAAAGATGTACAGTATGTGTGATTACAAACATGTTCAATCTTATGATATTCCTTTCATTCTCATTCTCATTTTGTTTATTTTTCTGTCTGTCTGAAAGCCAATGTATGGATGGTATATTTAAGCGTGAGGAAAACTGCAAAGAGATATTAACGAGGAACAAAGAGAAGAAGAGAGGCGAAAAGAGTGCGGAGAGAATCGAGGAGACAAAGGCAGAGAGAGAGAGAGAGAGAGAGAGAGAGAGAGGGAATAGAAAGGGAGGAAGAGAAGGAGAGAGATATACATAGAGGGAGCGATAAGGGGGGAGGGAGGGAAAGAGAGAGAGAGAGATATATTAAATATACCAGCTTTATGGGCAACAGTATAGAATAAATTAAAAAAACTCAAATGATACTATGATTCCATAATTTCATAACTTAATGTATTATAAAGATTGACCAAGCTCTTGAGAATTTATTTCTCAAACTTCGGATCACGCAGGACGTCCTCTCAGTTTGGCTTTCCTAATCTGAACCGGAAAGCTCAGATTTAGATTATATTAGGAAATGAAACGGATTAAATCGGGATACTCTTTGAGCCTTGGCCGGGGTGTACGTCTTGTGAATGAGTATGACGTCACTGTACTGCAATAGCTTTTTGAAGGGTAAAGGAAAGCGATATGCCCCTGACAAACATTTAAGCATATACATGAAATAATATTTCATCTGATTTGGAGGTCATTTTCAATTTAATTTATGCTCAGATTTCTTAGAATGGAATCAAGTCAAATGGAAGCAAGTCAAATGAAGTCATATTGAATCAAGTGAAATCAAATGGAATTAAATGAAATCAAATGAAATCAAATGGAATCAAGTGAAATAAAATAGAATCAATTGAAAACGGATTGAATTGAGTGAAATCACTATCATAGCTATTCGAAGTTGAGTGGTTAATAGTTAAATTGATTTTCTTATGTTTGAATTATGATTTTTGTTTTTCGAATCAGGAAAATCTCAAATTCCCTCCCCTCTCTTCTTCTTTCATTTTTCTCTGCTCTGTTTATTCATTCATACCCCCTCACCCTGTATCCCACTTTTCACTCTTTTTCTTCAACGAAATTCTTCACCTCCTTTCTACTTTTTTTTCTCACCTTGCTAGTTCATTTCCCTCTTCTCATTTTCTTCTTATTTCTCTCGCCGCCCCTCTCTCTCTCTGCCTTTCCTTCACATTTTCTTTCTTTCTCTTTCTCACCCTCCCTCCTCTTCTTTCTTTCCTCTCCTCCCATACCCCAACTCTCTTTCTCTCTCTCTCCGCACCAGGCCCCCCCCCCCCACCCTCCCCTCCCTCTCACGCGCACACAACCGCTCACATATCTTTGTCACTATCATGAAAATACGGGTAAAAAATAGCTAATAAATGGATATTTATTCTGCATACACGATTAAGAAACTTGGAGATGTGAACTAGACGAGCATTCATGAAAAATGCTAATAAATTCAATATTTCATGTAGTAATCGTATACAAAGAATGTATGAATAAACAAATAATTAGTGAAGGTAATTGGATGGGTACCAGCCCCATTAATGACTTATCATCACCCTGAATAATAAATATAAAATACAATTATGATAAGCAAAATAATCCAATATATCTATGATTTCAACTCCTTATATACTTCTAAAAAGTTGAAAGCAGCAAGAAAAGCAGGATCTCTGATAGCCTACATGTATAATTTTTAATTACCATAAACAAGACAACAAAGGTCCAGCCTTCGCATTGCAATAATTTAACATCAGAAACCTCAAATACACTTTTCTGTTTCTTATCATTTCAAATAGCAAAATGTTTTATAGAAAATACAACTACAATATTCATATTCAAGTCTAAAATCAATATTTACAATACCATTTCTCAATTTTACTATACATACTCATTAGAACAATAATCTTTCGTGTGATTATGGTATATGATAAATTAAACACACACATGGTAATTTTTCATCTGTCCAAGGTGCACATCTGGGGCCTGTTTCATAAAACTTGTATCTATAACAACTTCTATGACAAATTTGCTCTCAGCCAATCAGATGCCATGATTTCAGTAGCTTATAACAGTAGCTTGTAACTTGTTATTGAAAACAAATTTGATGAAACAGGCCCCTGGTTATTATATCTAAGGCATTTGGAAAGTACGTTGCTTCCATGCAGTCTTGGGACTGGAGTGGACTGCACTGCTCACCAGACCAGACAGACCTCACGCGTTACAGCTGAACCAGTCTTGCACAGCAGGCTTAGGAAAGTAAGTACTGATATTGAAGGTCCAAGGAGATACCTGGTAGTATAAACCACCTTCCATGAAGAAATAAAGATAGTTATCTGCTCCTTGGATCATAGAGACCACTTTGCCCACGAGGTTGGGAAAGATGTCTGTGACGGAGTAAGACCCTCGGAAGACCTTCTCCCAGCCATAGAGGTAGATTTGGTTGTCTGGAAGAGAGAAAGGGAATATACTTCGATGAGGTTTAAGCATTTAGCATCAAGCATTCAGACTTTAAACTACATTTGCCACTCTCCACCCAGGTGTTAAATGGGTACCCGGTAGGATGCGAAAGCTAATGTGCTTAGATTAGCAAGTGTGGGCTTGTAAAAATGACGCCTGCCTGGAATGCTCCCCAGGGAAGTGGAGAATGTGCGTACATTGTGTGCGGGTAAGCCTGAATCCAATGACCGGGGTAATATATATATATCTGTAAAGCGCATTAAAGGCCCACTGCACTACTTGTAGCTACTTGCGCCCTCTATATAACAAACAATGCCTAATCGGTGACCACTGGTCCCCCATGATCCTCTTTTTCTTATGTTATCTGAGAGCCGAGTTGATGGGATAACCACCTGTCCAGTGACCTTGCAGGGCAGTCTAATCCCTCCTGTAAACTATGGCAGATAAGCTTTAAGAGTCCTGACAAGCGATATATAAGAACGAACTGTTATTATTATCACTATTGTGCTGTAATTTATTGTGTAACTCATCAATCAATTAGATGACGAATGTTGACTATAAAACACACCCTTAAAAATAAGTGTAAAGGGCAATTTTTTAAAAATTGTACTTGTACGTACCAAAAAAGGAAGGTGTCAACAGAGACGAAGAAGACATGGAAGTATGAAGAAGAGGGGGAATAATAATAATAGCTAGTTCTTAATAGCTTGATAAGAGAAAGACAGAGGATAAAAATAGAATATATATAAAGAGGAGAGGAAGGAAAGAAAAAGAGAACACGGAGGAAAAGAAAAGGATATTGAAGACAAAGGAAGAAACAAAAGGAGAAAGAGAAGAAGAAAAGAAGAAGAAGAAGAAAGGAAGATCAAAAGGGAGAATGGAGGACAAAAGGAGGAGGAAAGAAGAGATGAAATATTTACCCATGACGAAGATTGTTTCTCCGTTCCCGCTGATTTCTGCTACGCCTTGCACAGATACGATTGGGCTGCTGGGCCTGAAATCAGGAAACACAGTCTCAAGGGCTTTAGGGTAACCGGGTTCCAAAATGTTTGCAGAGCTGTATTTCCATACTGCAACACTCCCTGAGATAGTCTGTTGGGGAGGAAAGGAATATAAGTGTATGAAAATATGATGTACTCTTTCATGAACACCAACCTCGCAACAACATCAAAGACAACAATAGTAGGCGTAGTAATCGTAGTAGTAGTAGTAGTAGTAGTAGTAGTGGTAGTGGTAGTGGTAGTAGTAGTAGTAGTAGTAGTAGTAGTAGTAGTAGTTGTTGTTGTAGTAGTAGCAGTAGTAGTGGTAGTAGTAGTAGTAGTAGTAGTAGTAGTAGTAGTAGTAGTAGTTGTAGTGGTAGTAGTAGTAGTAGTAGTAGTAGTAGTAGTAGTAGTAGTAGTAGTAGTAGTAGTAGTAGTGGTGGTAGTAGTAGTAGTAGTAGTAGTAATATAGTAGCAGTAGTAACAGCAAAAACTGCACAAGATATATCACCCTTTCCAAAAGTAATGTCAAGAACATCAAGAACAAAGAAAAATAATAATCTGAAATTTCAGGAGTGTCCTTAATATCACTCAAAAGAAGTAATTGTATTGATAACATTCATCCTCCATTTGATCATTAGACTAATCATTTAATGACATGTATAGGCCTACTCGTACCTTAAAGAAGTATGTCTTTCCTACATCACTTCCCCATACTCTTGGGTTTTTCATTGAGAAGGATGCGGAGAGGTTGCTTTGTAGTCCTGGCCAGTTGTTAGAGATAAGCTTGGGGAATCCCCGCACAACCTGGCCTTGCTCTAGCATCCAATAAAAACTGTCTGCAATTGAGAAGAAAAAAGAGTAAGGTAGCAAGACCTTCTACTTCAGTTCTGCGATACATAATGTAATTAGAAGGATCTGAACACACGCACCCTCTCAGATCACCACATGGCAATGCCACCTGCACAAATGAATCCTTTCGCTAGGGATGCATGTAGTGGAAAAGTAAAGAAATGGTAGTGAAAATATAAGTACCAGATGTTTCTCAAATGATCAATACTCGTCTATTCCTGAATAAATATATCTCCTCAGCGAAATATTGATGGCACATCTGTCCTTAATATTCTTATCCTGCCCCTCTCTTTCTAAATCAATGATAATACTTACAAAACAATTCGTTTTGCAAAATGTGTATGACTAAAGAAGCAAGCCCATATTTGTGCTGTTTATGAAAGAATACATTTGATACGAATAGGGATTCAGTATTGTGCATTGGACAAGTAGAGAGTAATTTTCGACCCAAATGTACATCTCAAATGATTCACAGTTAGAATAATTCATCTGTCTTTCGATAGGGCATCATTATGGGAATAAGATAAGACTACACTATGTTGTTTTTCATTCAGAAGATTTTTCCAAAGTTAATTTATTGTTAAAAATGCTTTTGAAGGGTATAGTTTGAAATCTGAGGTAGCGGTCTTAAAATCTATTTATAACTTTCGAAACAAGATTAGCCAAATTTAGTCATGTTAGCAAAAGATAACTCAGCTCTCTCATTCACAGAAAAATTTCAAGCTGAGTTATTATGACGATAGACAGACAGTGCAAGTGTCATTCATGTTGGATATCGGTCTATCCCACCTTAATTCGTATTATTCTCAAAAACCTCATCATAGATGTTTTTAACAGCATCCCTTTCCAACCATGACCACCATCATCAGCATCATTATTGACATTATCAAGATCATTACATCTTTGCCCTCATAAGACTACCGGACTCAGAGCCATCTATACACAGAGTTTGGCCAACCCGGTTCGAGTTGGACACAATATGACTACTACTGCTGTGTTGGGCAAGCACATAACAAAAGAATATACGCCATGTTGTGACCCAGTGAAACCAAGTTGGCAAAACTCTGTGTATAGATGGCTCTGACGGGACTCATGCCCACACCCATCTTCCTCTCGTTACCTTTGAAAGCATACATATCTCCTCCAGCAGTCAATGTGATGGTGTCAGGATGCGCTGTGCATAGATTGGGTATATTAGGATTGTTCGGTCCCTGGGGGGAGCTGGTTGGAAGTACCAGTTCTGCTCCAGGTCGAGCACCTGATTTTAAAGAAAATATGATGCAATTATAAGTATTTTAATTAATACTTGATAATTGAATATACAGTTACAACCATTAATGACAAATATAGATATGTAGAGATGGGTGGAGGATAGAAGAATAGAAAAAGATGAAGGATAGATGATAGACTCTGAAATAGATAAACAGATATAGATGGAGGATAAATAGACGGCGGTAAATGGAGGATGGATAAATAGAGATAAATGGAGGTTAAAAAGAGATGGATGGATGATATATAAATAGGGATAAATGGATGAAAGATAAATAGAAATAGATGGGAGGATATATAAATAGAGATAAATGGATGATAGATAAAGAGAGATAAATGGAGGATAGATAAACGAGAGATAGATAGAGAATGGATAAAGAAAGATAGATGGGGGATAGAGATGGGTGGAGGATACATAAATAGAGGTTGATAAATGTATGCAGATAACAAAATGACATCGGGCCATTGATCTATAATACCACATGATTAGAATTTCATCTAAGAAAAAAATGGCAATTCCTTGGGATCACTCGTAAATACATTTTCATTTATTCATTTGACCATTGTTATCTAAATGCTTATACAATGATGATGAATTCATATGATCATACTCGTATTTTTCGAAACGATACAGCTATTGATATGCCTCAGGAAAATATGATTTTGATCATCACGTCAAAAACAAAAATGGGAAAAAACCAAAACGCCATTGTCTTCGATTAATCCCCATTCTGAGAAGCATTCAGTCGCAATTCAGACCATGCATGGTTGATATGAGATGATGGGTTCTAGGACACCTACCCCCTGGACAACAACCCCTCGGATAACCACCCCAGTCAACTACCCCCTAGGATAACCACCACCCTCTAGGACAACTACCCCCTTGGAAAAACCACCCTCTAGGACGTCTACCCCCTAGGACAATCACCCCCAAGGACAACTACCCCCGGATAACTACACCCTACGACAACAATCCTCTATGACAACTACCCCCGGACACTATCCTAGGGGGTAGTTGTCTGGGGGTAGTTGTCTGGGAGTAGTTGTCCGGGGTAGTTGTCCTAGAGGGTGGTTGTCCTAGAGGGTGATTATCCTAGGGGTGGTTGTCCAGGGGTTAGGTGTCCGGATACGAAGACGATGTAGACACTGACTCACCATACAAAAACTGGACGCCTTCGATATCGTCTCGGTCGAGCACAAAGCTTGGATTATAGCTCGGATACCAAGGATACATGAGGGCGGGCAAGACCCGAGAATGACTCAGTCCAATAGCATGACCTATCTCATGACCAACTGTCAACCACAGATTCTTTCCTGTACGACGGTGGAAGATTCGGAAAAGAGAAATGGAGGAGGTTTGTCAATATGAAGATAATAGTCATGGTTCAAGGTATATCTATAGACTCAGCTATGTATCAGTTACGAATTGTATTGATCAAATCGGTTATTGATTTTTTTTTTCTTTTTCAACAGCTTCTTGTTAATAGATGTGGAATGATAGAACACAGAGATCATTCATTCATTATATAAAACAGTGTTTACCTTAATGTTATCACCCCCCCCCTTCATCATCTTACTTTTCTAATTTCTTAGACCTGATGCAGTTGATTCAAGTTCATTAACTATAACAGGCCCCCGTTGCATATTACTTACCATTGATCGTAAATTTGCCACCAATGGCAACTACCATGGTAACAGCGCTCAATAGCCAATCAAAACCAAGGGTTCCGTGCATGGTAGTTACCATTGATTGCAAAGTATGGCATCAATGGTAAGTTTTGTGCGACGGGGCCCAGAAATACATTAAGTCATGAAGAATAAGACCAAACATAAGGAAGGAAGGAATATATGAAGAGACCTGATCGTGAATTGGCTGTCCAGTTCTCTTCTTCATCCAGGTGAATACTGCCGATGAGATCTGGTCTGGATGTAATGAGACCAGGAGGGAATGCGTGTCCTAATACCAAACCAGGGCCATCAAAGGGCCGACTGTCGCCGTGATCCCCCATGTGAAATGAGATATCAATATCAGCCTTGCCACTGGAGATCTTGGTAAAGGTGATGTTGGCAACATCAGACCACAGCTGAAATGGAATAATTATTGTCAAAAAAGACAAAGTTTTGGTAAATTTTGAAAAATTGGCTGGATAGTGATTCTTTACCATTGGATGCCCATGTGGAGTATTATAAGCACTAGAAAATTGAGCACCTAAAACACTTCAATCTGCTTTCGAGATAAATTGAATATAATTTTTTTTCGGTGCTCCCGGTAAATTGTGATAAATAATTTCCAACCAATTGGTCAATATTAGTCAAGAAAGGTTGTTTTGTAGCTAAATTAATATCTTGACCTTGAGAGGGTGCTATACAACATAAAGAGTTTATCATTTACAATTTCATCACTTTAAACTCGATTTCAACAGCTAATAAACATAATGACCGAGGTTTATATATAATATCATATTGTCAACAACTTTGTAAACGAGCAACGAGCAACGCAAAGAACAACGCAAAGAAACCTTTTAAATTTCACTTTTTACTGCTATATTCGAGATTTGATTGTGCCATACCTACCTGTGCTGGTGATATTGTTACATTGTGCACCATTATTGGAGCTGTGGACTTCTAAGGAACACGAATTTTGGAAAAATGTTGAGTAAAAAGGACAGGAAGAAGGGAAGGAATAGAGAGTGTATACAGACACGGAGTCGAGCTGAAGATCTAGCCGAACTCTCAGGCGACGAAACTCACGATAGAGACGGTCAAGTCGACGCCAGTCCAGATGGTCAGCCTGCTGGTCACTCAGCTGGTCACTCAGCCGTGGAAGAAGAATGCGTGAGTAGTGAACTAAAAGACGTGATATGTAAGGAAATCACAAAGGTACTATTGTCAGGCCCTGTGATTGATCAGATCGTTGACTCTGTATATGAAACTGTGTGTAAGAGACTCGAAGAAAAAATCTCACAAAACGTGCATGATGGACTGCTACTTGAACTTGAAAGCAAGAAAAGAGAGGTGAGAGACGTGAAAGACAAAATGGAGAAACTCGAACAATGCCTCGGCAGGGAAAAGACAGCAATCGAATCCCTTGAACAATATACTAGACGCAACTCGTTGCGGATATACGGAATACCAGAATCTCAAAACGAAAATACTGATAAAATTGCCCTCAATTTTTTCAAAGATAAGTTGGATCTTGACCTCATGCCTACAGATCTGGACCGAAGTCATCGAGTGACACCTCGCCCACGACCAGAAAATGGCCAATTCCGTGGCTCAGAAAATCGACCGAGAGCTGTGATAGTGAAGTTTGTCCGCTACAACATGAGGATGTTGGTCTACCAAGCCAAGTCGAAACTTCGAGGATCCAAATTATACATCAAAGAGGATCTTACTTCATCAAGACAGGAGATAGTCGGTGCCTGCGTCAACAAAATCAAAGAGAAGCGTGTAAAACGTGTCTGGACACAGGACGGCCGTGTTCTTGTCTTGTCAACTAACGACAAGGTAATCCCCATCAGAGATCTCCGTCATGTTGAATCTTTGTAAGCGTTCTACAGTTGGTTTATTTCTTCTTACCATAATTAATGATGGCCAGTCGAGCTAACATCAAATATCCTTGCTTGATATGTAATACCTCAGTCAGGAGCAACCAGAATGCGGCTTTGTGCATAGGATGTCAACAATGGTGCCATGTTAAATGTGGAGTCCCAATATCTGACTATGAGCGAGACATTGATTGGACTTGTAATACATGTATATTTCAAGAACTACCGTTCCATGATCATTGTGAACCTGAAACATTAATACCACAACTAGATGACATAGATGATATGCCTGCTGCATCTCGAGACTTGGACGAAGCCCGGTTAAATACTACATGTAATCCCTGTTCTATATGTGAAAAACCTGTAAAGAGAAATCAGAAAGCAGTGTTGTGTACTAATTGTTCAAAATGGGTTCATATTAAATGTGCGAATGTTCGACGTGCTAATTATAATGATCCTTGCGAGAAATTTGTTAATTGGCAGTGTACAAGATGTTTATTTTCCCAATTACCTTTTCTACATGATACAGATTATGAACAAGAGACAAACAAAGATTTGTCTGATAATAATGTTAACATGTCAAATCAAGATGTGGGTGAGTTGAACCATGCTGATTTTACATTTCCCAGTGAAAAGGGGCTTAAAGTTGCTCATTTAAATGTAAGAAGCCTTCGTAATAAAACGGCTGACATTAACTGCTTTGTAAAACGCTATCATTACGATTTGATATCGTTATCTGAAACATGGTTGGACGAGACAATTGGTAGTAATACATGTTGTATAGAAGGTTATAACCTGGAGAGGAAAGACAGAGACTATTTAGTAGGAGGTGTTTGTTGTTACATTATAAATAGTGTACCTTATATAAGGAGGCAAGATTTAGAATGCGAAGGCTTAGAATTACTGTGGATTGAATTAAAGCCCAGAAATGAAGCTAGTTTGTACGTGGGCATTATTTATCGTAAACCAAACTCTTCTGTATCCTTTTTCGAAGAATTAGAGGAAAATCTAGAACAAGTATTTTCGCTCTCAGACAGAATAATACTGCTGGGTGACTTAAATTGTAACATGCTAACAGTTAATTCTTTGTCCAATAGGTTGATTGAAATTGGTGAATCTTTGGGTTTAATGCAGCTCATTAACAGGCCAACTCGTGTGACCCCTTTTAGTAAAAGCCTGATTGATCTGGTTCTTGTATCAAAGGCACTAGGAGAATTACACTCAGGTGTACAGCCTATCGGGTTTAGCGACCATTCCTTAGTATATGTGGTTACAAAACTAAAAACACCCATTTCGTTGCCTCAAATTTCACGCTTTCGGTCTTTTAAACTTTTCAATGAAAATGCATTTCTCAATGATATTGAAGATATTGATTGGAGTGAAATGTTTATAAATGTTACTGATATTGATGTTATGTGGGACAAGTTTAGAGATGTCTTTCTAAAACTCTCTGACAAACATGCACCCTATGTATCAGTGCGTAAAAAAGTTAAAGGGTCTCCATGGATAACCTCGGCTTATAAAGAACTAGCAAGAGATAGAGACTATTGCAAAAGTCAATTTCATAAAATTAAATGCAATAACTTCAGAAATGAAAATAAAACTACCGCTCTATGGAAGAAATATACTTCATTGAGAAACAAAGCTAATATCCTTAACAAAAAGTTGAAAAAGGCTTATTATCGAAGTAAAATAGAGAGTAGCAAAGATATGAAAGAATCCTGGAATATTGTAAAAGAGTTGTTGCCTGATAACAAGGCTAATCAATGTTCACACATTGTAATTGAAGGCGAAATTGTATCCGATCCCTTAAAAATAGCAACAGAGTTTAATACAATGTTCAGCAATATATTTCAATCGATTCATGGAGAGGAAGGCTCTCATAAAATAAAAGATAACGGTGTTAATGCTATTAAAAGACTAAGTAAAGTACAATCTCGATTCGTTTTCAAAGAGATAACCACCGAATTTGTAAAAAAAGAACTAAATAACCTTGATTGTTCGAAATCTGTGGGACTTGACGACCTCCACCCTAGATTGTTGAAACTTAGTGCTCAATTGGTTGCCATTCCTATTGTTCGTATTTTCAATCAGTCAATACAATCTGGGCGTATCCCAAACGACTTTAAGATGGCTAACATAGTCCCTATTCCCAAAACAAAGACTAGTCACGAACTAAGTGACTTTCGTCCTATCTCCCTCTTGTCCACTGTTTCCAAAGTGTTGGAAAGAGCAGTCCACTCTCAATTGATGGAATATCTTTATAATGAAGAATTGATGTCCGATCGGCAGTCCGGCTTTAGGAGTAAACATTCCACCTCAACATGTTTAACAGAGATTTGTGAATTGTTATACGATAACCTTGACAAAGGGCGATTTACCGGTGCTGTTTTCTTAGACTTGAGAAAGGCTTTTGATATCATCCCCCATGATCTTCTTATTAAAAAGATCGGTTATTTCGGCATCTGTGGAACAGAATTATCATGGTTTGAGTCTTACCTAGTGGGAAGAAACCAATGTGTGTCATACAAGGGCATTAGAAGTGATTTCCTCCCAGTTCATTCTGGGGTACCGCAGGGTTCAATTTTGGGCCCGCTACTATTTTGTATGTACATTAATGACATATGTGATCTATCCTTGCATTCAACTACTAACATTTCTTTGTACGCAGATGACACTGCCATTTTCTCCTCTGGTTATGGAGTACAAGCTGTTCAAACCCAGTTACAAAATGACATACTAGTTTTATGTGAATGGATGAATGAAAATGGACTAGTTGTTAACACAGACAAAACTAAAGTTATGTTATTTTCAAGTCGAAGGAAGAAGAATCCAGTCAAATTACAGATAAAAATGAATGGTAAACTTATAGAAAATGTAACGAAATTTAAATATCTGGGTGTTATTGTAAATCAGAACTTAGATTGGTCTCCCCATGTCAATGATGTTGTTAAAAGGATTATGAACTCGCTTATATGTATGCGGAGGATTAAGCACTGTTTGACAAAACGTGTATTTACTCATTTATATTATTTTTTAATTCTTCCTCACATTGATTATTGTTCAACTGTTTGGGGATCCCTGAAAATGAAAGATTTAAAGCGACTACAGAAATGTCAAAACAAATATTGTCGTTTAGTATTAGATGTAGATTATTATACGCCTGTACAATCTATGTTAAATTCTTTAAAGTTGCAATCCGTCAAACAGAGATTGGAATACAATTATCAAGTACTTATGTATAAAATCCTGAATAATCTTGCTCCTGTTTATCTAAAACATGCTCTACCTCAAAGTGCTAACCCGTATCCCACGAGATCAGTTTCAATGCATCAATTGTACCTTGCCAAACCCAGAACCGATTTTAAAAAACAGACCTTTTCGTACACAGCAGCAAAGCTATTCAACTCACTACCCATAATTACCAAATGTTCCGCCTCACTACCCATTTTTAAACGAAATCTCCGTGAAATTCAAGTGAGTTAATTTTGCGATCATGAAGTATTCCTACCACCCTCTCTCTCTTTCTCTCTTTCGTTTACTCTCTCTCCTCTTCCATTTTCATCTAATTTCCTATATATTTGTATGAAATGTTTAATAGTTTGTTTATATTATGTTTTGTTTTTTATTGTATATTTTGTGTATTTTTATGTGTATTCATTTGTAAGATATTTGAAATGTAATTATTGTTTGTTACAGCAGGGCTCCCTTGTAAAGCAGGCCTTGCGGCTTGAATGGGACTACCCTGCTTTTATAAAGAAAACATGAATAAATAAATAAATAAATCAGCCATCGATACAATATTATAAAATGTTATAAAATGTTTACGATGCTATCTGAACGGACGGAATCAACCAATTCCTTACAAGGTTTGAAAATCAGTCATGAACAACGAAGCAAGAAAAGCACATGCTGAGCAAAGCTACCAATGACCAGCAAATTGAAAAACTGGACTTTAAATGATGATAGACAATATCCCGAAATGATCAAATGTAAAAATGTTCGTCAATACAAAAAATACAGAATTCCTTACTTGATTTGCTTGAAATTCGTCAACTACATTAAAAACATGTATTGACAGCAAACGCTGTTTAAAGCTGAATATTTCTGTTTCTGGGAGGAAAAAATCACAATGGATTGTTGAAATTAAAAATTCAGAATGGAGAAATCTTAGGGAGGATCGATGTAGACTAAAGGTCATACAAATCTAAGACAGATAAATACCTTGAACGCCCTAGACACTGCGTCATCCACTATATCGACAGGCAGCTTGTCGGTGTAGGTGGAGATTCGATAAGTTAAATCGTTCTTGGGCCATTTCTGGAAAATAGCCCATCGTTTATGACGCATCCCTCTCGGGTCAGATGGTGACATGTCGTGGTCATCGACGTCGCTATCACCACATCGAGGCTCTAACATCTTGGTCATCGTTTTCATATCTTCCTCACCTGTTGAGACAAGAAAATGAAAGAAAGTGTGCATTTATTTAAAGGTATAGACCGGTTTTGGAAACGCCCCCTCTCAAAAGATGAAATGGAAGCTCTTATTACCAATTATGTGAAAGAATATGTTTTGACTACGTGATGACAACAATTTTGCCGGGAAACCGCCTACCAATTGATATATTTGGTAAATTATCATATCGATCCGGCCTGGATAGATATCGCGAATGCACTTCAACATTGAACATTTGGGCATATATTTCTGCTCTGGCTTTTGCGAATTCAGGTTGAAGTATATTGCCCTCTAAACCTCTGAAGGCAATTATAGTGAATGGATATTTTGCACCCAAAACCCTTGGACCGCAATTTTACAAAAACTGGTCTACACCTTTAAACTTGTTCTCTTCTTCAAGCCCATACCGATAGCTCATGTATGACCAGTGGTGTTTATAGGGGGCTAGAGGGGCACGCGGAATACCGAATCAAATAATGTTAATCTCCTGATATATACACAAGTATTTCATGCATTACTAATACTACTCTGATGTTTGGAGGGAAAACCAGTGACCATGCAGGGAAGTCTAATCCCCCGCCCCCCTGGCCAAACTAGTGCAGATAGGCTTTAAAGGAGAGATTTGGTGGTTTATTGCCATTTGGTCCAAAGCCATTTGTTACCCAGATCGTCTGACTTTATTTGATCTATACCCAGTTATTGGACCACCTGTATGTGGACGAATTGGGACAGATTGGGTAGAGACCAATAGTATTGGACTGGATATAATATTACACCAATTCGGCATTGGACGATATGATAATTCGACTGATTGGTCAATGGAAGAAGTGATGACTAGACATAATGGTTATTAGACCAACTGGTGATTAGATCAATTGATATTAGACGAAACGGGTTTAACAACTTTAGACCAAATGGATATTTTTGACGAACTGGATATTTTTGACAAACTTGATAGTAAAAAAAATGTTAATTCGACAAACTGGGTGTAGACTAAATGGTAAGTAGACCAAGTAGTTCTTGGGCGAAATGGTTATAGACTACTTGCCCATTGAGCGAAGTGATTACTGTACAAGATGGTTATTGGACGAAATGTTAATAGACGAAGTCGTGTCAGACCAAATGACGTTTGATCATATGATAATTGGACCAAATGGCAATTTACACCCAAAAATGCTCCTTAAGGTGCGAGAACCGTTAAATTAAAAGAACTCTATTATTTTGTTTTATTGATTGTCGATCATAGCTGTCGGTCGTACGTCACCTGGGCGTGGCCGGAACGGGAAAAGTAAATACATGTGTATACGTACGAAACTGTAATTTTGGTTTAAAAATGAACTGATTTTATGTATCTAGAAACAGTGACTACGCCCCAACACACACACACAATAATTTTGTTTAAAAGAGTATATGTCGATTAATGTTGAGTTTTCAAAATATTTAGCTTCGGTTATCGGCACCATCCTAAAGCATTTACACGCGGTCCTATTGAGGGGCTCAAAATGGCTTACTGCAAACATGAAAAGACAAACAATGAACTTTCTCTCTCTCTGTCTCTTTCTCTCTCTCTCTCTCTCTCTCTCAGCACAAATCTTTATTTTACATGTTCTACTGCACGTCTTTCTTCTTATTATCGTTATCTATTTCTGTGAAGAAAAATAAATGTTTGCGTAAATATTTGTTAGGAACATTAACAAATGAATGAATTCACAGTTGTATAATTATGTAAAAGAGTAAATAGATGAGCAATATGAGGACAATTATCTCATCAGAAATTAAGCATACCTGTATCGGGTAATCCGGTAAACTCTTGGAATTTATGGAGCGCATTAGTAATTTCCTTTTCAGAGGTCGCCGTTTCGACAGATTTACTGGTTAGATAGCCAAAGTCTTCCAAATAGTGCTGCCATGGAAAAGAAAACAAAGAATGTTTATCGAAAAATAGGCTTAAGCGATTCAATGCATCCTACAGTGCACTTCAAACCGCCGCAACAATATCTTGGGACTATACCACCACCACAACAAGAACAAAAACAATGACTGCTACTACTACTACTACTACTACCAGTACACTGCAAAAACAAGGGTGTTAAATTCAACACCATGGGTGTTAAATTTAACACTTTCCCGGTATCTATATCGGAAAACACCAGCTGGTGTTATTTAACACCAGGGTTTGGAATTAAACAATTTAATTCCACTCTTGGTGTTAATATTTGACAACTCCCCTACTGGTGTAGATTAACACCAATATCTGGAATCATAACAAATTCAATTCCACTTTTGGTGTTTATATTCTTGTTGATCCATTAGAGATTTTTCTATGGGTTTCTAATGGTCCCACATTCCATATTCCCTATAATCGACCTTTATCGACCAGGGTAGAAGAATTCATAATCGATGTTGGCAACTGCATGTCCACCACAGTCCACCAATATGTATATTCTAATCTCCATTGCATTAACTCCATCACACATATCATTTAAAGTAAATTCAAGATTAACATTTAAGTGATACAGGCTGGTACACGAATATATAATAAACATGCATGTTGTTTCTTGGTTAGTAATCATATAATCAATATATCTATTGCTAAAACGTTAATGTAATTGTAACAAGATCGAACAAATAATCTATTGGTCAATAATTGCGAAAGGAAAATACAAATCACAAAATTGATGTGCATTGTCATAATTTGCTTAACAAATCATGTTACTTAACACCCAGTAATTATTAATGCATGCTTAAATCTGACCGGTGTTAACAATAACACCACTGGTGTCAGAAAAACACCACTGGTGTAAAAAAAAAAATCAACACCATACTGGTGTAAGAATTTCTACACCCTGGTTTTTACAGTGTACTACTGTAGTACCACCACCATCACCACCACCACTACCACCACGCCCACCACCACTACCAGTACTACTATACTACCACCACCACCACCACCACTACTTCTACTGCTACTACTTCTACCACTATTAATATTTGCCTTGTCGAGAAGAAGAAAAACACAACCCATTAATTTGGAAGATGATGTGACATTATTAAGTCAAAATAAGACAACAAATAAGACAATAAAAATCATTTGCTCTTCACCATAGAATCGTTCTACAATTATCTTACTGATTTATACTTATTAAGGCGTCCCAAATCGAACTGAATCCCCTGACCCTATTGGGATATCTGTAGGTGGACCACTACACCGGGGTTTCTCCTACTCTTATACCGTTATACGAACACTACAGTCGGTTCTTAAGCTGCAAAGGTGTTGATTTCCCTCTACATGGGATCTCAATTTAACGTCCTAATCGAGGGACGGTGTGTTTTCCATTGTAACATAGCCTGCAGAGAAGGGGCACGTTAACACGCAACGCATTCTCAAGTCATCCGCCTGGGATTCGAGCCCACGACCTTTAACCGACTGAGCCAACTCGACTCCTTTGTCATATTTCGGTTGTAAATTTTACACATAATAATTTTATAACATTCACTTAGCTCATATTGTGAACAATTGTCATAGCCTCGTACGTATGACAATGTTGTTCTTTTGCTCTACGCATACGTACATGTACGCTTTGCAATGTCAGTCAAAGGTTTGAAACAAATATCTAAATATCAAGGCGAAAAGAAAAACATGACGGCAATTCTTATATTGTGACAAGAATCGTAAGAAAAGTTGCTCCAGGCTCTAAAGAATATGAAAATTAGTACAGTGCGTCATTTAGCCTAATTTGTAAAGGGAGCTGACGTCATGGGAGAAAGGTCGTATTTTTCAAGAGTAACGCCATGTTTGGAGTTATCTAATTCGTGTCATATAGACGGGTTACTCCTCAAAGACTATAACCATTGATTTTTCAGATCTAAATGTTAAAGATACTATGTCCCTTTTGCAGCCATCATTAAATTGTGTAGAACCTTGCAGGAATTAGGAACATGTCATGTATGTCCTATCTGTGAAATTTAAACATTAGCAGTGTCCAAGTATTCAAATTATGCAAGGAAACCCTTTTTAGATTTACCTTCTAGACTTCACTGTCAGACAGCATTGAGTGACTGACTGACATTTTTTCTTTGGTAATAACATACTTAAAATTAGCTGTAAAAGGTAGGGCCTACATGACCATTTGTCTACATCAATAACCCACTACTTGTAATGGCCAAAATTAAACTGATTGAATCTTTGTGCAGCACAAAACGTACGACCATTCATTAAAAGGGTCGGCAAATCAGACTATTAATTAGGTGATTGCAATCACTTAAAGGTACTATGTCCCTTTTGCAGCCAACCCCAAATGCTGTAGAACTTTGCAGGAATTATGAATATGTCATGTATGGCCTATCTGTGAAATTTAAACGTTAGCAGTGTCCTCATATTCAAATTATGCAAGGAAACCTGTTTACTTGCTAGACTTCACTGTCAGACACTATTGAATGGCTGACTGGCTTTTTTTCTTCTTTGGTAATAACATACATGAAAATAGTTGTAATGGGTACATGAGCATTTGTCTACATCAATAACCCACTTCTTGTGATGGCCAAGATTAAACTGATTGAGTCTTTGCGCAGCATAAAACGTATGACCATTCTGTACAATTGTCTGAAAATCAAGACTATTACTTTTGGGCTCTATAGCCCTAAAGTCGATTTGACAACTAATAGTCGTTATTTTCCCACTTGAAGACATTTTCAAGCCCCACCTTTTTTAGGGAAGTTCTAAATTAGTATTATCTTTCAAATGCAGTTGGAATTTAACTTTTTCATTTTTTTGGCCTGCAAATGGGACATAGTACCTTTAAGTCAATTCGACAACTAATTTATTTATTTTATTTCCAAGCAAGATGATAACATACAAAACATCACAAGGTTTACAAATGATATAACATAAACATAATGATATTTGGTCATTAGTTTCCACTATAAGAGCCATTTTCAAGCACTTTCGTTTTGAGGGAAGTTCTAAATTACTATTGTCTTTCAAATGCCGGTAGAATTTAATCTTTTCATTTTTGGCCTGCAAATGGGACATAGCACCTTTAAAGCATTACAAAAGGGAGTTATAGCTTGCATACAGGGCTCCACCGTTTGGATAGGCGAAATGTCAACTTCCGCCTCCCCCAACACCCTCCCCTCATGAAGACTGATTTTTAATCATGCCCCTCCTCTTTGACGACACATGATTTCTAAACGTACCTCGACTTCAGAAAAGTAAATATCGAACATTTCGCAATGAAACAAAATAAATTAATAACTGTATCAATCGACCAAGTCACATTCTTGTAAAATGCCGAAATATGAAACCATCTTCAACATTTTTCCTTTTAGGGACTTTTCTCAAAGAAACTCGACCACTGTTCTCATTTTCGATGGATGAATGGGGAGAAATTCCCTCAATTTGTAGGTCTAGGAGTTTTGCAAATGAAAACGTGTGAAGAAAAACACAGGTGCAGGTCAAGTTCAATGGTGGTAGATAAATAGCTGTTTTCTTGACCTTGCAACGAAAGCACCAACGCGTACAGAGCCTTCTATCACAAAGGCTTGGGAAAGCACCATTTCAAATATTTAGATTGCCGTATTTCCTTCAACCGTGATATCGTGAATTTTTCATGACATTTTCTTTTTTCATTATATTTATTGGCAACTCTTCAATTCTTGTGAATTAGATAGTCTTCAATTCTCTTGGTTTATGTTACTTCCTTATGATCAATCAATCAAATTTATCATGCAACAAAATAACAGTTTAAATATTATTATCAAAGGTTAGCAAGATAAAGCATAGTGACAAAAAATGCCAATGGCAGTAAATAAGCAGTAGCGTGAAATATAAAGCAATGCTTGTATATGTTCCCTTTCTATCGGCCAAATGAATAGCAGTCTATGTAGCCTAGTGGTCAGGATTGGTGGTTCAAATTACGGCAGAGACCCCCCCCCCCCCCCTCCCCACCCCACAATCCTTGCAGGTTACCACCATGGAGCGACAGACGACAGTAAGGAGGAACCGTCATTTCATGTCGGCATCATTATTCTTTCATTTTCTTTCACAGTGTTTTTCTTTCACGAGTGTTGCTGCGGCACCAATGTCCTTTGGCAAGATAGTGATCTTCATTTGCCACTCTCCATCCGGCCCGGGTGTAGTACATGGGTACCCGGTAGGAAGAAATTCATTGACTGCTTGAGCGTTATCATGGGAGCTCGATCGGCTAGAGCCGGTGTAATAATACTGTATGCGCTTTGGTCGGGTAAAATCTTTTCTTCCCGTTCTTCTTCTTCTTTATTTCCTCATAATTGTTATCATTATTGGATGAGGTGAAATCGACCCGACTTAGGGGTCTGTTGTGGGGGGGGGGGGGGGGGGTCTGTTTGGGAGGGGGCTGGGGCTAAACAGATACGATCAGGTTGACAGCCTTTTTGTCAATGAGTTAGATATTAGATATTTCTATACTTTTACTCTAGTAAATCAACTTCTACGAATAACGTGAATATGACGCCTCACAACGTGTACGTCTTTATCAAATTATACTCATTTGAATATCAGTATATCCAATAATTATTATTCATGCTACTCTGAAATTCAGTCTGAATAAACTTTGTAAGATTTCCTTTTGTTGCCAACCAAATATTTGTCTCATTTGAAGATTCAACCATAGCAGCTAACGTGTCATTCCTTTATCAATACAAATCACGTAAAACAAGTTTGTGTTACGTTTTTGCACTTGAGCTATCAATCAACTGTCTCTCCCTGAAAGGATATTTTATGCAAATACAATTCTCAGCGATGATATTCTTGAATAAATACACGCACCATCCTTCCTTTGCTACTGGAAATACACGTTTATTTACTCGTATTATCTTTCAATGACGCCATGCCACTAGTCAAATTGTCACATTGTTACATAGTCAAATGTTACTCTGTCTTGAGCATTTATCTTCGTCTCGATTGTATACCTTTACTGCATTGCACATACTATAATATGCTTATTTCTCGTATGTTAATATTTCAATACGGAATGACTTGGTAAAACGAAAAGCTTTGTTAATTTATTTGTTGTTCTCGACAAAATTAGCTACGCTTGCTACCTTCATATAGCCCCCCCCCCCCCCCCCGATACCAGGGAAAAAAAGAATAAGAGTTTGCATTTTAGTATTTGAATTTAGCTTTCTTGAGCATGTTTTAAGCTCAGTTTAAGCATATTCTAAGTTACAGTTGTCATTAAACATAGCACATAGCTGCTATTAGAGAGTTTGTATAATACAAAGGATCATCGTTCGTTCGTGTCTCCTTAGATCAAGATTAATGTATCTTGATCTTCGGAGTAGTTGCTACAACCGGCCGTGTCAGACATGTTGCCCTTGGGTGCGAGATAGGACTCTTGTAGCGTGCCCCCATTTAAAACAATTACAATAACAGTTAACATTACATTTAATTAATAGTATGAAACTATTAAAATTACTCTCATGTTACGGGAAAAAATATTATATATACATATTATGAATCAATTGATTTGGTTGATCCAGTTCGATGGCACAAACACGGCACTACTGGCCAGCAGTTTAAGGATATGGAATCCCGCGGCACATTACTCACAAAAGTTCTAACAAGCCAAGCTTATACAGAGCCTATAATAAGTAATGTTGTGCATGTACCACCCACCCGATCGATCAAAAACTCATAACTCATATTCTCATAACTGAATTTAAAAAAAAAAAAAAAATGAAGAAAGAAAGAAGAAAAAAAATGAAGAAAAAAAAAAACGAAATGGTAACCATCTAAAATGTCATAGTTGCATGTGATAAATATCTATAAAGATTTATCAAGCACCACAAATTAATAATATCATGTTCAAGAATCATAATCAAAGGATCATAATCATCTTAAATGTAAGATTATTATCAATTACGCGTATAGCGACCGAGCGAAAAAAAAATGTTTTTGTGAAATTGACAAGTGTAGTCAAGTATATTTCGAAACATAATGGAAAATCGCAACCTATATCGATCTTCTCGCCTACTCGCTGCGAGCGCATTATTGTAGACAGGGTTTGTACAGTGATAACAATCAATCCATCTATCAAAATGCGAAGGAGCGTTTTGGAAAGTTAAAACTGCATTTTGGGGCACTTAAAATCTTATCCATTCTGCAGAATCATTAAATACAATTGACAATTGTCTTGTGAGAAGGGCGGGGTCTAAACGATTTTGCCTTCTCAGTCCCCCTTACTAGAGGAAAATTCTACCCGCACACCAACGTGCCTTGGTATAGGGCGTTTCTACAGGAAAGTTTTAAGAAACACTGTTTATGATGTGGGAGGGAGCGTATGAGCGGCCGATTGAGAACAAAAATGTAACGTTAAAACTGTGTATTTTAAAGCACCAAAATTGTTTTCCAGGATTGTACCGACTGAGTGATGTCATTTGATTTTGTTTTCTTGCGAGCGGGGACAGGAAAGAGCTTAATTTTCGTAGATTTTGTCCAACTCCCCCCCCCCCCCTCCCCCCACCCTCCCGCGATTTTGAGGGCCTAATGAGGGCTAATGAATTTGCGAGGGAGCGTAGCGACCGATCGATAAAAATTGAGTTTGACCGATTGAAATTTGTATTTCATAGTAAAAGAAAGCTTACTAAACATCTTTATTCATGAAAACCATTTCACGCTTATTGTCTTGATATATCTTTTCTTTTATAAGCGAACCTATTGAGGGGCTCAAAATGGCTTACCGTAAACATGACAAGTCAAATCATTGCTGTTGCTTTTTTTTCTTCTTCACTTTACAGAACTAAGAAAACCTAATCTATATACTGCAAAATTAATTATTATAAGGAGGGGGGGGGGACAAATTAGCTTGCCCCATTGATAGACAGAATCATCTGTCCTCGCTATGGCGCTTTTGAGGGAAATTAGGTTATGTAAATTATGTGAGAGACAATATTTAGAGTTTGAGAATGTTGACAATTTGTATTTTAGAGCATCTTTTGTATGGTTATACAGCAAAAATCATGATTTTTGTTTGTCTGGCAAGGAGACGGGAGACGATTTTGCCCCCCCCCCCCTATAGATGGTAACATCTCCCCTTCGTTCTTGGTGCCTCCCGTAGTAGGATTTCTACAGTATAAACATAAGCCTAAACCTTTTTCTATAAGGAAGCATATAGCGACCAGTACCTGAGAAAATTTAGGTTTTGGAATGCATTTTAGAGTACTTATATATATAGATATATATATATATATATATATATGTCAGAGTTGAGAATTCTCGCACTTATATATATATATTATATATATATACATGTTGATACAGTACTATGTGTCTAGGAAAGGGGGGGGGGAGGGAATGATGATAATAATAATAATGATAATAATACATTTATAGAGCGCAGAAACTATCCAACATTAAGTATATATTCTACTGCGCTACAAGAGCTCCTGATATGCTTAGATTTACAGTTAATTAAAAAAGATGTGTTTTCAGTTTTTATTTAAAGATATCAATATTATTGGGAAGCAAATATTGTAAAATTTTATTTTGCTACCACCTTTTAAAAGATGGAAGCATCTGCCTCCCACCTAGCTTGCGGTGCCTACTGGAGACGTGATTTTGACAGGCATGAGAAACATTGCGTTGATTAATAATGGAGGGACAGTAACGACCGAGTGAACAAAAATTATGCATTTTAGAGCATTCTAAAAGCTTGATAAAAATCGTTGGAATGCAAAATAATTACAATTAATTTGTTTTCTCTCTCCTTTCGAGGGCGCCCGACATGAGCCCCCTCTTAATTCACCCACCCCCCCCCCCCCCTTTTTTTTTTTTCTTCCTAGCGCCTATGATTACTGAGCGCAAATCAATATTGTCGCCGGGCAAGATTCCTCCTCACAATGAGTAAGTCATAACTGTTAAGCATGCCATAATACACTTTTCAATCAATGATGATCGCGGACTACAAGTAATAGTATAAGGACCAAAATTACTTGTGACTTACTTTGACTGTATGTCTCGAGATCGAAACAGACTCGACGCTGCAAACTAAAATCGAGATCACAACTACAGTGATTGTTAATACTGAAGCACGGAGGCCATTGTTAGAGCAGTGTCGGGCACACAGAGCAGGCAGTCCCTCCATTGTCAACTAACTGAAGTTCAGGTAGGACTATTGTGGTTCAACAAATGATCCTTGGCGGTGGTAAATAGAGAAGTTCAAAATACATCAGCGAGAAGTGAGCGATGACTGCGCTGTTTGGAGATTTCAAAGTAAAACGATATTAAAGTATATTCTTAGACTCTTTGCTTCTTTTCTCCAAGAAATCAACTGCTAACTTAAAGCTTGATCCTGAATGTAAAGTGTCTCTTCCCTTCTTTGGTCGAACGTGTCTTGGTAATCCTTGCAGAAAAGTCTTGATCAACAGAGATCGGTCACGGTACGCTTAAATCACGATCACTCATCGATAACTGGTCGTCTGCTGCGCTTGATTGCTGTTCGTCATGTTATGACGTTTTTCACCCATTGTCATGCGATTGTGGCTTACTTCCAAGGTTTGTTTGTATCGCTAGATACAAGTTTGTTTTCACTTCTTCTCCCTGTGTATGCAGAACCTGACTAACATATTCCATTCTTCAGTTTCCCGAAATTTGAAAGGTTGCGATATAACAGGTTATATTCAGAATAACATATTCCATTCTTGTAAATTGCGATGTAACAGGTTGTATTTACTTTTGAAGATGTCATATTTGCTTTCCGTTGTAGCGATCGAGGCCTTATGATGAAATTCATCTTGCAATTCTATAGCCGACGTCCCGTTTTCAGTCATATTTTAAGAATAGCAAACTCTTCCCTGTATTGCAGAACATGGGGATCCCCCATTAGGATTTTGTATATTTTAAAGATTGTAAAATGTCATAAATTTTCCCTTCAAAAAGAGAGGGGTGGGGGCGAGACCGGCTTCGGCGTCTCCTTAAGGAAAAGGATCACGTCTGGAGTAACTGATATAATGCCGTCATCATTAAACTGTCTATTTGAAACTTATACAACTTGTGCTCATACACATTGGCCCGAGTTTACAAAGGATGTTTGTCGACAAACCTAGGCCTCGGAGTTATGTGCGTCATATGACGCGTTTCGATGCGTTTCAGACCAAGGTTCAGACAAACCTTGGTCGGTTTGTCGACAAACCTCATTTGTGAATTCGGGCCTATCATGGACACACACATGGTTCATTTGGGGAGGGACAGTGATATTCTGGGGATAATTGAAAGGAAAAGACGGATCCAATACCATAATAAAATGTTTTGAGAAGGCTTGAGGGGTACGTGCTTTGTCCCTAAAAACCAACACCACATGGGGTCACCCTTATCAATAGGCCAATAGAAAATGTCATTGAAAACAGAAACATTAGAATATCACCTATTGGTGATTGTCATCACATCATTAGGGACTTTTAGATTGAGTGGACGAGAACACGACGAACGCCGACTGATAATGCGTGTCAACGTACTCAACTGCCCATGTTGACTACAATTAGAAATCTTTTAGATTTCACTCGACGATATACATGCATGCAGGAAGTAACACTATGAATATGACGGACAAAGAAAGAGGACAAAATATACAGTTCCTCATTCTACCCTCAACAATTGCTGTGGTAGACAAAAGAACATCCCTTCACTGCTATTATCATGTAAAAATGTATAGAACAGGTGAATATATGCATGTGACACCTGTTCTACACATGTTTACATAATAGCAGGGAAGGGATGTTCCTTTGTCTACCTGAGGAACTGTATATGTTATACTGTATACTAGTGCCGTACTAGATTTTGGAAAATCAAGGTTGGCGCATTCTCGATCGCCGACTGAGACGGCGTGACGCATGCGCAGTGCCTTAAAATGACGTCACACGTTGCAGTCAAAGCTGTCGACGTGCAAATCTACAAGTCCCTATCAATAACAACTGGTTCGAACGACAGACAGAGGACACCCAAACAATAGAACAAGGGAAATGCCGAACGCAGTCTCACCTAGTAGTACCTGCATTGTGTACATGAAATACTAATGATACCATTTGAATACTTTTAGGGTGGTGCGCATCATACCCCTAGAGGACAATGTCCTAAAGTTGATCAATTTGAGGTCTCCTTCAACTACGAATGATTCATACTAAGTAATTTATCATTGGGGCACTTTAGGGGTGCTGCCCTGAGCCCCCTTACCCTGAGCCCCCTTACCATAGTGTGTAATGTCGCCGTCCTTCACGTTTCATCTCCTATTTTGTGTTTCTCTATCTTTCATTCTCTCTTCCTCTCTCTCTCTCTCTCTTTTCTCTGCTACAAAGGTGATCGTTTGTTATTATTTCCATTATCTGTAAATTGTTCGTTTATACACCAATGTTAAAGACAACCTCTTTGTTTTGTAGCGTAGGAGGGGGGGGGGTGGGGTGGGGGTGGGGGTGGGGGGGGGTAGGGGGTGTAGGATTACCTAAGCATTTTTATACATATATTTTCTAATTATAATACAAAGCACTTGTTACTTTTTTTATTCTCAAGGGGTCTATAAAATACAAGTCATGCTTTTTAATAGACTCCTCCACTATGTTTTACCACTGACTGTGCCAATCTTAAATGATTGATTTAAATAATGGTATAATCATTTGTAAATTGTTTGGTTAATATTAAGTTATTGAATTTGTATATATTGCATATTCATTTGATTATGTTATATCATGTGGAAAAAAATAAAGAAAACTTGAAACCTTGAGTTACTCTGTTGAACAGTATTAAGGTATCCTTCCCCTAAGAATGATTCTCACCAACTATGGTTACAATCCAGCAATAGATGAGGTGTATGTAGGCCTACTCTTTTTTCATTTACTAGTAGATCATCTTGTGTCCCAAAAAAGAGAGTAAACTTATATCTAAATTTAATTCAAGGTTTGCAATATTGGAACATAACTGTTCTCAACTGACTCAATTGACCTCTGATCTAGACTTTTGACCTGAAACTTTCTTCACATTATTTGAGATAAAGTATAGCCCTTATATTATGTGAAAGTTTCATTGAAACTCCCCTTGCCGTTGGATATGCGGCGCTAATAGGTTCCAAATAATTTTATATAGCCCTTTATACTAATGTTTCCATCAAATGCAGATCGATGTCTAGGCAAAGGACATTAGTGCCGCAGAGGGACTCGAACCATGGGATCTATGGTCCAGTGACGTATGCACTAGACCAAGACACCTCTAAGACGTCTTGCTTCCGCTGCCCACACAAGACAAAAAACAGAACACCATCACAGAGACGTATTCAACTGTAGTTGCTTTATGTGTCACCGATTGAAACGTGCTATAACAAATGTGCTTATACTAGCTAAGTCCCCCCCCCCAAAAAAAAAAAAAAAAAATCAGTGTTATTTAGGGTACGCATATGCGTGTTCCAACCGACCCCCCCTTTTCAGCAAAAGTCCGGTGTGTAAAGTCAATACTGCTCGACCTTTTTCTTTTGTATACGAGCCTTTTTCAGCACCCCCCCCCCCCCCTTTCAGCAAAAGTCCGGTGTGTCAAGTCAATACGGGTCGACCTTTTTCTTTTGTTACGAAAAGGACATTTTGGCAACACGCATGGGGTCCGTCCGTTCTCGGAGTGGGGGGGGGGGGGGGGGGGGGGGGTGGGGGGGGGGGGCGGGAGCTAAGTACAAGGGCAATGATTTAACCCTATCTAGCCTGGGCTATTTTAAAACTGCATAGCCTGGGGAGGGCTTCTTAGGCCGATTCATCCCATGTGCATGCATGTCAAGTGAAGTGTATAGGATTACTATTGTATTACAACAAAAACTGAACAATTCACGCAAATTTATGGTTATTTATTCAAATAAGGTAATAAAATTCACATTTTTACCCATAAATCATATATTCTTCATATTTAAACATTAGTTTTCACTACATATATTCTAATAATACAACAACAACAATTGGAAGAGACAGGTTTCTCCTTAAGTTATCTATTGTTTTGATAATTTCTTATGTATTTTATTGTTTTTGCTGTTTTATTTCATTTCCAACTATAATTCAACTATTTTAAACCCCAAAATAAACACCTAAACTATAAACAAGACCAAATACCAATGTTTTACCATTTTCTTGGAAAAATGAGATTTCCATGTTTTGTACACAAATTACGAAAATGAGTGATTTTCGGGCTGACATGCAAAGACAAAAGGTCACGTGACTTTGTAAGGGAAGGTCCGAAATTAATTTCAAAAGATGCGCAAGACTCAAAAGAAAAAAGTTATAAAATTTCAGCGCAAGATTCTTTTTCTTTAAAAAATTATCGCGAAAAAAGTAGAGGGGGGCTTCTACCCCCCCCCCCCCCCCAGGCTAGGTAGGGGTGGTTACCATGAACATGCCATCATTAATATCTTCTTATATAGGTCATTATTCTTATGGGGCGTTGCAAGAAAGTTCAATCGATTGAAACTCAACTTTCCTAAATTTCCTAGGATTTTGTTAGGATTAAAGTTTTAAACAATTGAATCAGGTTAACTGAAACTAGCTTTTATTCTCCCCCCCCCCCCCCCCTCTCTCTCTCTCACACTCTCTCTTCTCGCCATACTGTATTGTGCTCTCCTAGTTCCGTTGTCCTTGCTCTCTCTGTCTCTCTTTCTTCCTCTCCTTCTCTCGTATACCCTCTGGTCAAATCTCTCTCGTTTTTTCCTCTTCACCATGTCTGTAATTATGTCTTTTAAGCCATGGTTTTCCTTTCCTTCTTTCTTTCTCTCCTTCCCTGTTGAATTATGTACAAGATATAGCTTTGTTGAACATGGATTCTTTCAACTTCATCCATTTGGGCTGGTTGATCTTCTTATATCTCTAGATCCTTTTTGTTGTAATACCCGCTGTCCATAAATCTACTTCTCGTCATTTCTCTCTCTCTCTCTCGCTTTCTCAGTTTGTTTTTCTGTAGTCTTCTTTTGATATTAATTGTATTACAATTATTTTTGTTTTTTTATGATCTAGTTATTCTTCCCCTTTCTGCATTTCTCATTTCTACTCTCACTTTCACCTTTTACTCCTACTTTTACCATACTTTCTTTATATAATATATCATTAACCATTCTCTGTGTCTTATTCTTTCTGTGTATCGATTTCTCTCTCTTCATCTCTCTCTTTCTTACTGATGGGGCGTTGCAAGAAAGTTGAGTTGCGATCAATTGCAAGACTTGCGCTTGATTTTGGGGATGTGCAAATTGATTACAACTCTCTTGCAACACCCCAATAGTCTAATGAGAAACACACACCACAATAAACTCCACTGACAGAAAAACTTTGTTTTTGAACGTTTAATAAAATACCTTACCTAAAAGAACAGAAAAAGGTGCACATGCAAAGCCTTTTAATGTAATAAGATGGCGGTGAATTTGAAAACAACAGTATCTTTAAAAAAAAATAAAGCAATCTTTCACATGTCACTAGACTTATCAGTTATAAGTGTCATGGATGCTCACTGGCTTAATTTACAGAGGAGGTTTAGATTTAAACCCCCCAACACATACATGAATTATACTTACAGAAGGTTAAACTATGCTTCAAGAGTCTGACAAATAGTTGCAATCTAGAAGCTGTTATGCAGCCCCAGCTATGAACTACTCATGATTTGTGAATCAAATGTGCAGACCCTCATAAGTGTACAACGTTTTAAATGATCACTTACAACTTTGAAAGTAAAATATGTACATAGGAATGATCAAATTAAGAGAGAACATAGCACTTTAACTTTGATATCTTTTGAGTTGGTTGCAGCAATCAGAAGTTTTAACACAAAATTGTTGATGCTATTATGCAAGGCACCTTTGTAATTGTATACACATGTACAACATATCTACAGTCTACACCTCTAAGAAAATAGCATGTGAAGACAAACAAAGTAGTCATAAACAAAATACTGAAAGATGAAAATAGAAATAATGGACCAAACAAAGTTTGTGGTCACAGAAAAAGTACTGAATTAAAAAAATAAAAGTGATAACAGCATAAAGTAGTTATCGATCTGGTCATAACATGGTTTAAAAAAAAACACCTTTTATTTCATGTTAATTGACTTGTTAACATTTGACCATTTTTTAACTCTTACTGCAACATTGATCTTATAAATGGAATTGAGATGACAATGACAAAGTTATCATGCTCATCTTCAAACCATAACATAAAAGTCATAACCTCACTCATCTAGTGACAATATTTGAAGGTAATTTGACCATGCTCTTTTGGCCAAAAAAAAAGGACAAATAAAAATATGAAATACTAAAATGGTGGTTAAACATACAGCTATATAAAAGTTTAACATGTTATATGAACATATTTACAATGCATGGAAGACAAACCAACTGTTGTGTCTAAGCTAATGAACTAAAATCTAGTCACACTACAGGTTATAAAGATCATACACATTTATTCAAGGTTTTTCAACATAACAAACTCTTTCTTTTTATATAGTTCTGAATACCATAATATGGAATGAACAATGTTAACTTTTTTTTCTGACAAAGATTCAAGCAAATTTTGTCTTTTCATCAAAAACTAAAATGTATTAAATGAAAACATAAAAAACAAGAACCACTTTGGATGTTTCAAACAATTATCTTAACATCTATATTAAAAAAACACAAACAAACAAACTCCAGGGCAATTTCAATACCTTATTGTATGTCCCATAGAAATCATGTTTGGATTACATAAAACCTCATCGTCTTGTTCGCATGTATGGATTACATAAAACGTAAGTCTAGTTTACAGTCCGATTATGGGTAATATGAAACAGTGAAGGGAACACTGTCGGAAACCACACCTTAGGGAAGAGGATATACATACATGATTGGGTAATGTAACCAAAACCCTGGGGGGGACTGACGAATTCGGTCAAACAATGTTAAGATCCAGTACCAATACCATGTAACCATGTCGTTCTCTCCCTTGTAAAGATTGTCTGATGTTCAGTCATGCGTGAAGGGATTCAAATGAAAATGGTACCTAAATTTACTGGGAGGATAACTCTATCAAGACACATCATTAAACCCCTAATTAAATATTCATACTTCAAACAATACAACTTTTAAAAAGTGAGACATTCTTTCTGACTCACCCTGTAGAACACCCTGTACAAAAGAGGTCTCATCTGAAATTGTGTGCTTCTTTTTACTGTGCATCTTCCTTCAGTAGAGTTCCCTGCACAGACACACCTTGAAAACCTTTCTTCCGATGACCGTCACTCATCACATCTTTGGCCGGATAAAATAAACACTGAAAGTACTGTACAAACTGTGACGTACCACAGAATATAGTGGATGCCTTCTGGCATACAATGAAACCTGCTTTAGTGACCACCTGTATAAAAAAGACCACACCTGTCTATAAAGAAGTCATCTCATGGAAGAGAGGAAACTAACCAAATGGTAGAGCCAGGAGTTGAGCCACCGTTGCTTGCCTGACCTAGCGTGCTCATCTAGAGATAGAAGAGGGTGTCAGCTAGTCTGTTGTTGGGCACTTCATGGACGCTCTGCCCGATCAGGAATGCTAGCTTGTGTGCGTACATGCACGGGGCAGGAACACGCACCGTTCCCTGTGAAAACAAAATTGATAACATATTGTATCAAATATAGTGGAGATATGACCCTTTAAGCATAAGCTCTTTCAATGGAACTTATTGTTTAATCAAGGTAAAGGGCAATCCAACCCTTGTAACAAGTTCATTTCTATAAAAGCAGAAAAATGAGATAAAGAGAATGGCAAAAGTTTGAAATAAAGCAGGCTAGTAAAAGGAAAGTTATGAATGAGATCACCAAGTCTATTCGAATCTCAAATTAGCAGTTTGGTTAGTGGATTGTGACAGCCGCGGATAAGTCCCCCGTTTGTTGTGTACAAAAATATCATTAACTTTATGTTTCTCTCTTAAGGTTTAAAGCTCATACCTTTAGTGGTACTTGAGATATTGTGATAATGAGGCTAAAACCTTTCTTTTTTATAAATTGACCTCTATGACCTTTGGCTGAATTTCCCTAAAATCTTATCAGAGCATCTTAATATGGTAATACATGTTATCACCACATTTGATGCTAGTGGTCACCACATTTGATGCTAGTGGTTCTTGACATATTGCAATATCGCCTCTGGCACCCTATACCTACGGTGGGCAGAGGCATAACAAAAATGGAGACTGTTCTATGGATCTCTGGCTTAAATCGCTCTGATTAGGCGAATGAGCCATGGAACGCTTTTATTGGCACAGGCCGTTTCAAACAATTTTGAATTAAACAGTTACTTAGACTTGGATAAATCTTTTGATTGCTAAAATTTGATTTAAAGCCCCACTGTACTACTTGCTCCCTCTTTATAGAAAACAATGCCTAATCGGTGACCATTGGTCCTCCATGATCCTCTTTTTCTTATTTTATTTGAGAGCTGAGTTGAAGAGATAACCACATGTGCAGTGACCTTGCAGGGTGGTCTAATCCCTCCTATAAACTAGTACAGATAAGCTTTAAATCACTCTAATTAAAAGATTAAGCAAAGGAACCCTTTCATTGGCACAGGCTGTTTCATTCAAATTTAAATTAAACAGTTGCTAAATTTGTATTCAAATTTTATTTTCTAAATTTGACATCGTAACCACATAAATCTGACGTTCTTTATTTCCAAAAACAGAAACCTCCATTTTCCACCTGTCCTATTAAATTGAATGAAAATTTAAAGAAAGATAGAGCAAGACTTACCGGCCAGTTGAAGTAGAGATGGGTCAGCTTGTAGGTCAACCTCTGCATGTGGTCTGGCTTGAGACCAGTGGTGTCATAGACAACGTTGTAGGACGTGGGGGACACGGAGCCCTGGCGGACACTCTGACTGATGATGAAGTAGTCATAGCTAAGAAAGAAAGAAAGAAAGAACAAAATAAGCAAATGAAAGAGTGTTTCTAATATGCCTCCTCCAACATTCCTTTAATTCATTATCATGGACAATTTCTACACCACATTGTATAATTTTCTTCCTACCAGGCACCCACGGTGAGCTAAGAGCAATGCACAAGAGGATACTAGCGCTCGTTTCATCTTTTCTCTTTTTTTCCCACAATCCACAACTCTCTTTCTTTTCTCTTTACTACACTGGGCAGAGAGAGAGAGAGAGAGAGAGAGAGAGAGAGAAAGAGAGAGAGAGAGAGAGAGAGAGAGAGAGAGAGAAAGAGAGAGAGAGAGATAAAGAGAGATAGAAAAAGAGAGAGAGACAGAGAGAGACGGAGAGAGACAGAGAGAGATAGAGACAGACAAAGAGAGAGGGAGTGCTGAAGGAACTTCAAAGTTAACCCTGTTCAATGTTTCAATGTTTTCCAACTGGCTAAAAGGTAGGAGGTGCTTGTCTAACCACAACAAGTACACATTTTTGCATTCACAATGTACACAATATACATGTTTATAAACTGAATTACAAAATAAATAGGAACACCAAATATCAGCACAGCTGAATATAAATTCTTGCTCTACACTAATACATTTTACATTTCTGGCATTCTATAAATGTTAAAATGGTATCCTAGGATGAAAACTAATTTTTAATTTGAAGGATATTTTGTAGTCATGTCCTACTGTCATTGTAGTCCAATATAGTTTTGTTGAAGGTTCCAAATATGTATGCCAATGATAATCATGTTACAATCTGAGTGAAAAGAGGCTGGAATCAAGTCTTGTGGACCCCCAAAACCCATTTTGGTAAAAGGTATTACAAAGTATGATTTTATTTGTTTTTGAATTTAGGGTTGATTCTATAAAGATTAAGTTTAAATTATTAATAAGACTTACTCAGTGATTAATGAGTAATGTGTAATTTGAAGTTTGTTCAATTGATTTATGCTTGATGTATATACTTTGTAACCATGTGAAAGAAAAATTTCCATTTATCTGGACAATAAAACAAATCAAATCACTTTAAAGGTATAGACCAGTTTTGGAAACGCGCCCCTCTCAAAAAATGAAAAAGGAAGCTCTTATTACCAATCATGTGAAAGAATATGTTTTGACTTTTACGTGATGATACAAATTTTGCCAGGAAACCGCCTACTAATTGATATATTTGGTAAATTATTATATCTATCCGGACTAGATAGATAGCGCGTAGTCCCATATACATCTTTTTGTGAACAGTGCTTGTAACTTCACCAAGACTGGGCAAAATTTCTTATCATTTTGATGATTCCAGAACCTTGCAGTACACACCAATACTTGTATATGCTAGATGATCTATCTTTTCTGATCGATTCCACGTTTCTTTCACAATGCAATCGCATGACCAGAACCGGTCTATACCTTTAATCAAGACTTTGACTTACAGGTGGGGCTTGGTGACGACATCATCGATGACTGTTCCAGGGGGTGGGTTGGACAGGCCTCCTCTCAGATTGGCAAAGAAGCGGTTATTGATGCGCTTCTTGACGACCACAACAGCCAGCTTGTGAACAGTGCTATCGAGGGGCAAAGGAAACACCAGAGAAAATGAGTACTAATTCATATGAGAATTCCATAAAATAATTCAGAACTGTTCCAGGGCGGGCTCATGTAAATATATGCACAAATCCTTGCAAATCATTTAAATTGATTTTGTTGTTCTCTGCGACAGGAAATTTTACTTATCAAAATGATATACAAATTATTTCCACATGCCACATATTTCTTAACATGTTTAACTCAAGAAGCAGAATATTTGATATGTTAATCACAAAGATATTTCAAAAGGTAACATTCCTCCAGGCCATCCCTTTGGATATTTCAGCATTACTCATTACAGCACGAGACAGAAATGCCGAAGCCACACCTCAGGCAGGGGATACGAGTATAAGACAGAGTAGTGTATGACTAAATGGTTAAAATTTTCAAAAAGAGCAGAGACTTTGAGACGGTGCAGACATTGTGAAGCCCTGGAAAGTGTTTCTTAAAGATCCTAAGTTGGACTAAACACTTATGGAAAGCTGTTAGCATCCATGAAAATATTTTGTAAAAGTTTTTTAAGTAGCATAAAATGTTGATTCAAATCATTTATATTTTCCATCATCAAGGAGATTCCATGTTCTTGATATGGAATTTATAAAAAGTCTAAAATACTTGATTTTTCGCTTTTGAATACATTTTATTTCAAGGCTACAGATGGCTCTCCATAATTTTATAGTCAAACGTAGAGTGAAGTTCAACTTAGCATCTTTGTGAAACACCTTCCTGGGCCCCGTTTCACAAAACTTGTCATCAGTGGCAAATGACAGTTTTTGTTATAAGCTACTGAAATCCTTGCTTCTGATTGGTTATCAGCAGATTCATCACTGATATTTGGCATTTGTCATTGAAAAAAGGCTTTGTGAAACACCCCCCTCCCCTGCTCTATAGGAGACTCACTTTGGAGGGTAGACCTTGTCCAAGGTGTCCTTGATTTGTTTGAGCTCATAGTCAACGACCAGATTGACTTGGCTGTCACCAACACCATCACGGAAGATGATGATACGCTCAGGAAACTTCTCGTTGATCTGATAGTACCGCTTCAGGGCATCTGGATGGGATGATCAATATCAATGCATTAAAGGTAATACAAAGTTTTGGTATGGGGTCATGAATTTGGTTCAAATGAACATACTGGAAGCATATGTGAGCCTACAATATTCAGTGATCTTTGTCGCGGTGGAAATCGAATCACTATCCACCCAATTTTCGAAATTTCCCATAACTTTGTATTACCTTTAAATGGACCAGATAGGATATATATGTTTGTGAAATAATTATTTAATAGTCTGAAAGGTTTTGTGCTGACCAGAAAATTGAAGTACGCAGGAAACCATTTTATTTTAATTAAAACAATATCTTGTGGGCTGTGTGTGCAAAAGTACCCAGATGAGCATGGAATATTTTTCCCTATCTCATGGATTGGGGTGTGCAAACATCTAAAATTATATAATTATATAACATCATTGTTGTAATCATTGCTAAAAGTACAGCAAAATTAAACATTTGGAATTGTACAATGACAATAACCAAGTTTATGAAATTTAGTACTAGTAGTAAGATATAGAAAACAGAAGATACATAATACGTAAGCATTCACTATTCTATGCATTTAATTAATTTATAGAATCGCCAACTTCCATAAAAAAATCTAAGTGATATGGTATATGATAGTACATGTATATTGATAAATTCTGATATATATATATATATCCAACATGGATATTAGGGATTCACATTGTCTGGTGAGCGAGGGTCTTTATATATCAGATATTTATATAGGGCACATATCCACCATGCAAGGTGCTCAGGGCGCTCCAAATATTACCTGGCTCTGCTAGGCTGCCGATTTAGGCGCTCACAGCATTCAAGGAATTCCTTCCTACCAGTACCCATTTAACACACCTGGGTGGAGAGTGGCAAATGTAGATTAATGTCTTGCCAAAGGACATTAGTGCCGTGGCGGGACTCGAACCGCGGACCCTGTGATCCACAGTCCGACGTCTTATCCACTAGACCACAACACCTCTATATATACATATATAACTTATTATTTATTTGAATTCAACAGACACGCACTTAGTAGCATTAGAGATTTGGGATGTCTACGGATGTACCATGAAAAATTGACTTACTGTTCATGAGGGTACTCAGGTTAGCACCGAATTCTCCCTGTGCGTGCTGGAATGCACAACTAGAGAAGAAGCTGAAACAAGAACAGACAATTTACAATGTTATAGTAAACACAAATATGATGCAGGAATGATAAATAAGGGAGATTGCTTAAAGGGATCCGGTAACTTTGTCTCAGATTCTGAAACAAAATTCTGGATTTAGCTAATGATGCAATAATAATTATAAACCTTTAGGTCAGTCAGGAACCCCATGACTTTTACAAGCCAATCGCCTGTCTGATTATCAAGATATTTATGATTGGAATTACACATTTTGAAAACCGTTCGCCTGACGGTTTTCATAACACTACAGTCTATTGGGGAAAACGAGTATGGTAAAACCGGTCACTCAAAGATTTTTACTTTTTTGAGGCACTTCTTGATCATTTTGAAGCGCGATTTTTTTAGGGCTTCAATATTTCACCATATCACAGACACTGATAACACGTAGGGTCGTGTATCTCAGATTTTACATTGTTAAACGATCCCTTTAAAAAGGAGGAGGATTCAGTTATGTCATTGAAAGGAACCAAAGGTGAGACATTAGTAACCTTGCTCCTCAGAATGGAGTCCCATTCTGCTTCTTGCAATGAATTACTACAAAATCCTGGGGGGTGTTTCACAAAGATCCTAAGTTGAACTTAACTCTAAGTTGGACTTAAACATTATGGAAAGCCATTAGCATCTTTGAAACAATTTTGTAAAAGTTATTTTAAAAGGCATAAAATGTTGAATTAAATCACTTATATTTTCTATTATCATGGGAGATTTCATATTCTTGATGTGGAATCGATGAAAAGTCTAAAATACTTGAATTTCTGCTTTTGAATATATTCCATTTTAAGACTCCAATGGCTGTCCATAATTTTTAAGTCCAACTTAGAGATAAGTTGTACTTAGGATCTTTGTGAAATACCCCCCTGGAATATCAAGTACTTTACTTATTTCAATAGTTGACTAAACAAAGATATACGATTAAGTGCAAATTACCATTTAAAAAAATTAACATGGAAACTAATAAACGAAAATCAATTTTTAAATATGATATATATACCCTGCACTTGTTCATGCTCCTATTCCGCCAACAGGTTCCTCAATTTCTGACATGAAATTCCAGAAATTGGTCAAAATCTTGTAAAGCCAGCAACATTTGATGGGTGGTTACTACCCACCAAGAACAATAGATGTTCATGTGCATTAGGAGGAAGTGACTGATCATGCCCGCTCTACAGTCAAACCTACTTTAGTAACCACCCGTCCACAAAGACCACAATTTTTGTTTCCCTTGAAACGGTTTTTCATTGAAACAATTGAGTTTGAAAATGTGGTTTGCATACCTGGTTTGAGACTTGTTCATGGAAGCGACAAATCCCAGGACGGAGCGGCCTTTGGTCAGAGAGTCATGGTAGCTGTCAATACCGATGATCATCAGGTTGCTCAGCTACAAGATACAAAACAAACAAAAACATTCCAAACATCATTCCATTGGTCTCGTAAACGGGTTTGACAGAAGAAGTTTGACAATTTATGAATGCACTATTTATTTGGGGTACCTTAATTATACTTAAAAGACGCTTGCGTACGATATATTTGATCACCTAAAGAAGTGTAGCAGCGGCACACGAAACGTGATCTTTCAGATCCATTGCGAGACAAACTAATGTTACTAGCGATATAATTTCGATACTATATCCGCAATGAGTAACATATTTAGCATTAACCTACATATTGTTCATATGGGGAGAAAGGGGATCTTCATATCCAAATACTGTTTTGTAAAACTCTACAATACCTCTCCTATCAATGTGAATCCAACCAATGTAAAATTTGCTTTTACCATCACTAGCATACTTGGGACAGAATTTATGATTTCAACATACATCACAGATTAAATGAGCTGAGATTGCATCAGACCAGAGACCCATTTCACAAACCTTTTTTCAATGACAAGTCACAAAAATCAGTGACAAATCTGCTGATAACCAATCAGAAGCAAGGATCTCACTTAGCTTTTGACAAAAACTGTCATTTATCACTGCTGGCAAGTTTTGTGAAATGGGGCCCAGGAGGGTTGATGACTGAAGCCTATGGGACTGTTTTCATGTGTTAATCATTCACTAACATAGTCGTTACCATAAAGGCAAGAATTTTACCCTTAGTATTTTTTTCTTTTTCTGTAGTCTACCTTCCTTGGCGTAATCAACAGATGTGCTATGTACCGACAAGAAGCGCAAGTATCGTTATGTACAACCTGAAGTCCAAAGCCCACGTTCACACAAAGAAATGTAAGAATTAGAAACGAGTTTAATTTCTTGCCCTGTGTTTGCGCACTTGCATACATGCTAACTTCAACTTTACAAGATGAACTCTGACCTGAAATCTGACCTAAACTGTCATTAGTACTCGATGATGCTTATGTGACCTGTGACCTATAATACTTGTTCCACATGTTGTCCACATAGCATATTTAGTTCACATTGTCACATTTTGATTTTTGAATCTCACAAATCATTGCGAGTGTGAAGAGCTCTTATAGATGTTCATGCGTGGATATGTAGTCGTTCGTGAAGTAGGCAACTTGGCGATCACTCATAACATTGAGCCAATGGGTATTACGCTCCCAAGCGTACGTCCGTGTGCTGCCCTCTATATACCCTCGCTTGAGCAACTTTAACTGTGCAAATGACTCACCGGGATCTCGACTCGCCAGAGGTCTCCACCCATCTTGCAGTTCATCTGCATGGCAATCTTGGTGGCTACAGACATGAGCATCTGCTGCTTGGACAGGGTCCTGGAGACGATCACCTGGCTGGGGCATGGATGGGTGACCACGCATGTCTTCTTGATGGCATCGTAGCGGTCCTTTCTGTTCGTTGGCAGGATCACCACCACCTGTATGAAGGAAGACATGAGAGGAGAAAATGACATTTCAATCTTCAAGAAAATCATGGGCAGCAAAATCAAGAGCAGGCTAGATTGCTGATGGGGATTAAAAATGTGCTTCCAAAATAATTTAAGGAAATAAAGCAAAAGTATGAAATGGAAAATGGTGTTGGGTGCGGGGTATTCTACTATTCTGGCAGGATCACCACCACCTGTATGAAAACATGAGAGAAAATCACATTTCATTCTTAAAGAAAATCATTTGCAGCAAAATTAAAAGCAGGCTAGATTTCTGATGGGGATTAAAAATGTGCTTCCAAAATAATTCCAAGGGAAATAATGAAAAAATACTTTAAAAATTGCAAAATATAAATACAAGTTTTTAGAGCTGAACCACGATCAGGACAAGCTCATTATCAGAGTCCAAACACCCCATTTAGTTCTGTTGATGAATAATCACTAAATGTACATAAGGTAGGTTGTGAGTCATTACATCTAGTATGTTTTACCTGACCAAAGAATTAAATTTCCCCCTAGTACAAACCCCTAAACCCCAAACAAATTGTAAATACAAATACCTAAATATGAAAATTCAATTGGTGGTTAGGTGCCTGTTAAAAAGAGATCTAGGAATTAATCCAGGCGCTGCTCAGTGGCTGCCGGGCTCACGATCAATTGGGCAAAAAGCATTTCCATTTTCGGTTTAACTTAATAAAATTTGGAGTGGACTTTAAAAGATAATTATTATTATTATTATTAAAAAACAATGATTACTGGTGTTTGCATGGATGTTTCTCTAAAGCCAACTACACAGAAACATTGACAAATGACCTATGGCTATCCTAACTTACATTTGTTATGAAAATCAATATACCGGTACCTGTATCTCACCGAGATAAAAAAAAAAAGATAACATAGTACAATACCATCATAAAGTTGTGTCTTATTTGTTTTTAAAAGTTAGTTGACAGTGATCTGTATGTTCACCAGGGGGCGTTTCATGAAACAATTAGTCGGTGGTTTTCACCGACTAATATCATGTTCACCTAAAATTAGGTCAGTGCTGACTAAATTTGACTAATCACAGGCCTGGAAAAAAGTCTGTGACAAAAGAATTGTTGGTGAAAACTACCGACTAATTGTTTCATGAAACGCCCCCCAGTTGTGACTATTGTTGTGGCACTTACAATCTGTGTATCCTGTGCGATTTGTGACTGAAGCGATCTTGTGTAGGTCTCTGTACGATCATCAGGAAGTTCAATTCTGCAAGAGAAAATAAAGTGGTGAACTACTTACAAGTACTTGAATTAGGGCTTAGTCAAAACGGTTTGAATTTTTAAGTTTGAGAGTATGAACATTTTATTTCAGACTGATATTTGCAGCACACATCTTAAGATATACAATTCACAAAATATCGATTTATTTCAATATAATATATATAAGCTGTAAAAATAAAATGATATTTCAAAATGAGGTACATTGGTACATGGAGGTACATTGAAGTATTAGCATGTTCATGTTCACTTTATTAGCATGTTCATGATTTTGTTTTAACGCTCCGATGTTAAATTTAAATTATGCACATATTAATGACTGAAAATTTTTCTAAATTTTAAAGAAAAACACAATAAAAAGTATCAAATTGACTCAAAATGAATCACAGACATGAATAAGTTTGAGATTTAGGTATTTACATTGTTTATTATGGTACATATGGTAACGTATTTACATGAGCATGCCTAAATTTGCATATATTATCAGATACACACTGATGCGTATGTCCATTCCATTACACACACGTGTATGTAAAAGTCACTGTTTTTGGATGACCTTTGACCCTATTTGGTCATGTAACCTTGTAATGCTTGGTCCGATCTTCGCAAATTTAGTACCAAAAGTTGCGCAAGGAAAACTTTATATATGCCGCGGTTCCGGAGTAGTTGCTAAATTACTACAGGGGGAGGGGGGTCAAATTGACATCCCCCACCACGGTTAAAATAGGGTTAAAGGAAGAGCAGAAATTCATGACAAACACGCGTTGTTACTTACATTTCTGGTCCTTTTACGTTCATACCCATTGGGTTTGCGACTCGTACGAGTGACTTGATGAAGTCTTGTCCCCTGTTGGCATCCCTGCGTGTGTAGAAGATCTTCCAGTTGTTGAGGATCTTTGCATCAGTGAGGGCATTACCCCTAGTGTCTCTGGACCAGTCCGCATTGCTGGGATTGTAACTGAACTAGAAGACAAAGAGAAAACGAGACAACCAGTGTTTATGTACTAGGTCCGTTGCATTAAAAGTCTCAAGCGTTCATGACCCTATGATTGTCCTTAAAAGGCATCGTTTAACAATGTTAAATCTGAGATGCACGGCTCTACGTGTTATCAGTGTCTGTGAAATGGTGTTTATTGAAGCCCTAAAAAAAATCACGGCCTATCATGTTTGCCCATTCCGTCCCCCCGCATTGTCTCACGTCCATCCCGTTTTGTTCATGGTGGCCTGAAACTTGATTGCTGTGGCTGCCGGGAACATAATGTAAAA
The DNA here is from genome assembly GCA_035222895.1 of Strongylocentrotus droebachiensis. Lineage (NCBI taxonomy): Eukaryota > Metazoa > Echinodermata > Echinoidea > Camarodonta > Strongylocentrotidae > Strongylocentrotus > Strongylocentrotus droebachiensis. Next base: position 31,138 of record JAVYIG010000245.1, on the reverse strand, counting down.
CTAGCCTTAAAGGGATCGTTTAACAATGTTAAATCCGAGATACACGGTCCTTCATGTTACCAGTGTCTGTGATATATGGTGTAATATTGAAGCACTAACAAAATCTCGCTTCAAAATGATCCAGAAGTGCCTCAAAAAAGTAAAAACCTTTGAGTGATCGGTTTTACCATACTCGTTTTCCCCAAAAGACTGTAGTGTTATGAAAACTGTTTGGTAAACGCAAAATTTGATTTTGATTTTAAATCATAAATATCTTGATAATCAGACAGGCAATCGGCTTGTAAAAGTCATGAGAATCCTGACTGACCTAAGGTTTATAATTAAGATTGTAGCATGAGCTAAATACAGGATTTTGTTTCAGAATCTGAGGCAATGTTACCGAGTCCCTTTAATATTTGGAGAGATGGGGAGGGAGGTCTATATCATGCTCACAAACTTGTTCACAGGAAGTCTGAAACTTAGGGTTTTACATCCATGAGCTCCCTGTTTCAATTTTGAAAATCGGCGAAGAGGTTGGAGATACAATTTTGGGGCACCATTTGAATGGATCTTTATTACATTTACCTCGGTCGTCATGAATTTAAAGTTCAATTCATTTTTCACTTCAAAATGGTTCATTTCAAATAAAACTTTCATCACGGCGTCCTAGCCGAATTACAAAAGTTTACAAACAAATTTAATAACACATAATGTAATATATAACATTGCATAACATGATATATTGAATCTGAAAAACAAATCAGTATAAATACGAAAAATATAGCTTATTGCAACATATGGGAACACAAAATAGAGAAAAATCAGAATGAGCATAAAGTAACATAGACGATCACAAAGTTGAAAATCCAGGAGATAAAAAACGTGAACGACTGCCTGTTAGGGCATTACTCTAATGTGTTGCAAGAGATGGTCTGTTTTTATATATCGGGTGCACAATTTACCTGTTTACCCCTCTGGAATAGCTTCTCAGGTGGCAGGACACGCCCAGTCAGTTTGACTTGCTCACTGTCAAACTCCATGCCCCAGGAATCAAGGTAAGTCTTCACCTCTACATTGCTGTTTCAAAATGATATCAAAGATGGATTATTTTTCACAATCTGATTTCCTGAAGGGGGATGAAGGACAGCCGATAAAAGGAAATCTTTACAAAATATACATAAAAATAAAAAAAAACTTGCTTCCTTTTTTGTTGATATACCTTTTCCAAAACATAGAAATAGCACTTTGATAATTATTCAACAAATGGTCTTTCATGGCATGAAAAATAATCACTTTCCTAGAACTTTCCATACATTGTAAGGTACATTTAAAAAATATTTCATTAACAAATATTGAACAGTACCCGCTAAAAAAAAAAGGGGCATTTTCGGCATGAATATATGTGAAATATTGTGCCATAAGGGTATGACAAATGTGAAAGGCCCATTTATACTAAACTTCAATCCGTTCACATTTAGTACATAAAAAAAGAGGAATACAGCCAAATAATGATACTTAGAATCATGACGTCCACTACAACTTTGAAAACATTGAGAATGGCTGTGTAGAAAGACATATTGCCCCCAAGGGTAACATAAACCCCAGCTGTGCCAGACTTGAACTTTTATTATTGTTTCGGTTTCAGCCAGGAATGCAGACTGGTCAAGTGGCCTAATCCATCAAAGTTATGAGTCATGTTCAAGGCTATACTGGCATAATAATACAGACCAATTTAAAGGTAAAGACCAGTTCAGGTGATGGGATTGCATAGTGAAAGAAACGTTGTGGAGTCGATCAAAAAAGATTGATCATCTAGCATATAGGTATTGGTGTGTACTGCAGGGTTCTGGAATCATTAAAATGATAAGAAATTTGGCCCAGTCTTGGTAAAGTTACAAGCACTGTACACAGAAAGACGTATATGGGACTACGCGATAAATTATTATATCTATCCAGACTGGATAGATATAATAATGTACCGATATATCAATTAGTTTCTCAGCAAAATTTGTATCCTCACTTATTAGTTAAAACATTTTCTTTCATATGATTGGTCATTGGAGCTTCCATTTCATTTTTTGAGAGGGGGGGGGGGGGGGGGTTCCAAAACTGGTCTATAACTTTAAAAGTGGTTTCCCCTGCCACCATGCCACGGGTTACAGTTGTTATAAATCACAAGACCAAATGATCATCCCTTAATAATACCTTTATTTTTATAAGCTCTGCTTTTTCCGGGGTCACCAAACCATCATTGTGTTATTCTAAATTCTAGATGTAACTTATTTTGATTGTATATATATTTTGATGGTTAAACAATAAATAAAATTGAAATTGAATTGAATTGAAATTGAAATTGAAATTGAAATTGAAATTGAAATTGAAATTGAAATTGAAATTGAAATTGAAATTGAAATTGAAATTGAATTGAATACCTGCTGAGCTTTTTGATGAAGCCGCTGAGGGTTTTACATCTGTCTTGGGGTCCAACACGAGTGTGCTGACCCATGTCCTTCATGACGTTGAAATCGGCGCGCATGTCATCGCTTAGACCAGTCAGGAAGCACAGCTCCGGTGGAAGATAGGCTGGACCAACTCCCTTCTTTTCCTCCTGAACAGATCAGATAACCAACATAATAATAATATATATATATATAATATATTTGTAAAGCGCTTAGAGACATTTGTATTAAGCGCTATATAAAAATTTAATATTATTATTATTATTATTAAAGTTTTTATTTCATTTATCCCTGTAATATCTAGCAATCATGTCAATATCTTCCATCTGTAACAATAGTTTCTCTATGTACATATTTGCTGATACTATGTAGAAGAAAATATGACAAACGGGACTGCGTCTCTAATAAGCCTCCTCCTAAATAAGAGGGACAAACAGAGAACCAGACAACATAATGCCTCCAGCACCACCTTTAGGCGGAGGCATAAAAAGTTCAACACCCCCCCCCCCCCCTGACATTATTCTGTATGAAGTCCATGACTATTAATTGTCAGATGACAGCTATGTATAAAGCTACGGTCACAAAGGTTCGTACAAATCTGTTTTTCCATTGTCTTCCCGAATTTCCATTGTCTGAAAATCGTTTGTACGGCGTTCGTAGCAGTTCGTAATGGCATTTGTGACCGAGGCTTTAGTCACAATTATAATCCCCTGCATGCACACACCCAAATACATGCTAATAATAATAATAATAACTAGAAATGCAATCGTATCTCAACGATGTGCGTGCAATGACGCCATGTTTCTACGTGTCAAACGAAAGAGCTTTTCTTGGACTATCCAGAGCAATTTGTACGAAGTCTGTAGCTTCTGTGTTACTTGAGATAGGTGGGGCGAAAAAAAGGCCTCAACAGTGACCTTGATGGGATGGTATTGACTACACCTACGAAGTTTGAAAGAAATTGGGATAGGGGAAAGAACATAGAAAGGGCTCACAAGCACTGCGTGCAAAAACCAATGGGATTTGGTGCATGTTCGTCATTGCAACAAAGATCGTTCTGGGGGTCACTAAGCGTGAGCCCAATTTGCCCCATAGACAATGCGTGTAATGCATGGGCGGAAAACGTACAGGATCTGTATTATGACGGGAGTTAAATTGTTTTTTCTCTCTCTCTTTATGTCTCTTTATGGGCCGTATTTGGTATCATTGGAAAGAAAATTTCATGGTTGTTATTGTGAACCACTCTTTTTTTGTCTATGATGATCCTATCGAAACACGTGATGTAAAAGAGATTTATAGGACAAAATGGCATCTTAAATGGCCCCCTTGACCAATTTCAAAAATCCGGCCACAAGGTGCCCTGCGTATTGCAACTCGGAATGTCACTGCAAATTTTCAAGGAAAGAAAAGGACGTTTAGGGGGCGAAAAGTAGTCTGAAAAAATGACATTATAGCCGATATGTGTTATAATTGGGTGGAAACTCGGCGGAATTCGTAAAGGTACCCTTGTTCAAATGTGATTTACTCAAAATTGTCTGTGTGAACATATACCATATACTTGGTATCATTCGAAAGGGCACTTCATTGCGGTCAGTTTGACACCATCGTCATCTGCGCGCAATGTACTGCACGCATTCAACGCGCTATTACGTAATGCATAGCAAATTCATCATTTTTGGCGATTACTTTGCGAAGAGGGCAATAAAATTTACCAAACTTGGCAGACAGTTGTCACGTATATGGCTACATGTGTCTGCCAAGTTTCATTGACGTACGTATAAAGATCGCCATTTTAGAGCAAGTTGAAGTTATTTCTCAATTTTCTTGAAAATGGCGAATTTGGAGGGCATTTTTCGCAAAGTCGGTCAGTGTTGGGGTATATAATTTTGTATATGGCTGGAAAGGGCATATGTTCAGGTATCTAAATCCAAAAAAGGGTACGGGTCTGCCAAGCCAAAATGGAGATACGGCCACAGAAAGAAAGCCAATTCCCAGAACTTTAGAGGGCGCTATTTATGTTTTGCAAAGCCATTGGAGCGTGAAATTTGGCAGGGTAATGTGCAATTATGAGATAAAGATACTGTAAGATTTAAATACAAAACAGAATTTATATGAGAAAGTTATGGCAGTTTTAGATTATTTAGGGGTCAATTTTTCAAGAATTTGAGATTTTTTTGACGGAGTCGGTTTCAGATTTGAATTTTGAGTACGAAGATGGCATTTTGAAGGGCAGGTTATCCGTCGCAGATGAAAGAACATTTCTTAGACTATCTAGAGGAATTTGTTAGAAGTTTGTAGGATCTAGGATAGTGGAGATAGGAAGGAAGATAGAAAGGCCTTAAAATGGACCAGAAACGGACAAAATGGCGCCTGGATGGTTATGCATGAGTGATTTCGAAAATCGAAAAAGTAGGTGACCTTGATGAGATGCTAGAGATGATGCCTATGAAATTTGAAAGGGAATGGACATGAGGAAAGCACCTAACTAGGAAGGACAAGCACTACGTGCAAAACGAATGGGATTTTTGGCGATAAGAATATTAATGGGGCAGAATGTGAACGAAAACAAGGCAATGACGAAGGTCGTCATTGCAATAATAAAAACGTTACTTATAAAGCGCTTACCACCGAAGTCTCTAAGCGCTAAACACAATTACACGTAAATGAATTCCTACATAGCAAGAAAGAGAGCATAAACTTGTTACTCTCATCATCATAATCAATCTTTACAAGGACTATCCTGTAGATTAACATTAATGCCATCAAAGATTAAAGATAAACTCCAGTACTGGTAAAAAAAAGAAAATTATTTCTCACAGAATCAAACGAAACTTACACTGAATGTTCAAGATTACAAATAAATGACATGTGCCCAACAATTTTGGAAGAAAATGTATACTGGCTGAGTAATGAGCATAGAAAGACAAGGAATCAAGGTAGTACCAACCCCGACACCATGCGTGTTGTCCCATACATAGCTTTCTGTGTATGTGCTTGTTACTTTACCAAGACTCGGTCAAATTTATTATGATTTTGATGACTCCAGAACCTTGCAGTGCACACCAATACTTACATGCTACATGATCAACTGTTTCTGATCCTTTCCACACCTTTTCTTTCACAATGCAATCGCATTACCAGTACTAAAGTTTATCTTTAATCCTATCCATTAAAAATGAATATAACCTAGAAATACTGACCCTCTTCTTTGGACGAGACACCAGCATGGGTTGGTTCACGTCGTGAATGACCCTCTCATAGGACTTCTTAAAATAATCGACATAGGATACTGGTCCTGAACGGGTCTCAAAAGTATCCGCTGGAGTAGTGTCAAAGTCGATATCATCTACCCGGTAGGTCTTGTTGTTGTACCTACGCAACGAGTAAAAAGGTAGTACTATTCCATTAATATCTTAGCAAAAAAAACAACACGTTATTAACATAATGGCAATTAAAAACTGTAAGCAGTTATAATGGTGCTCATCCTTGTACACTTGTGTAGAACATAGCAAAGCAGTTGCCCAATTACAATTGTTTCAAGCATTTGACCGACATGAAATACATGTCCAGCTAATGGGATAGATACAGTATGTCACCCACCACAAATTAGCTAGATATACCCAAGATATATCATATGAAGAAGAACTCTGCCTGCCAGGTGCAACATGATAAAACTAGGAGGCTGTTCCACACCTTTTTTCTAGCGCGCGCTAGACCGCGCTTTCTCTCGTGGACCACCCCCAAGAGGTGCTCCAGTGGCACGCCGTTTTGCCTCGCCGTGGCTCGCTGTTGGGCGGACCGAAACGACGTTGTACCTTCCAAACCGCAGAGATAGTGCGGTCTAGCGCGCGCTATCTCTGCCGGTGTGAACAGCCTCTAGGATTACATTTATGTGAAGGGACTATCAGATTGTCCTAAAGCTTGGCACACTAAGTACATTCTGCTCTTTATTTTGAAGAGCAAACATCTAAGGAACAGCTTACTCTATATTTAACTTATAGGAGATCAAAGCGAAACTAGTAGCCAGGATTGTAAAGAAATTTAGATTATTACAACAAACCCAAGACCAGACAAATAAAGGTTGAAGAACACTTTTAGATTATCTGGTACATTCAAATTTGAAATTAAATAGAAGAAAGCATTTTCCTTTAGGAAATACTAAAGACTAAGATTTGACTATTCTGACAAAATACACTTTTATTGAGCTCTAACTGAAATTGATATCTGGCCACATATACATGTAGTTAGGTACACATGGCTCCATAAGGAAATGGTGTTCACTTTTTTAAACATGGCCTCCCCCCCCCCCCCCCCTATGATCTCGGCCGTTGAATGTCCGATGAACACAAAAATTTGCATGTTTGTAGATATTTACGTAAGGAACAAATGGTATAATTAGTTTTTTCCTAATATGCAAATTTTTGCATTATAGCCTAATTAATTATGCAAAATGCTAATTTTATGCATTTTACAGAAAACTCTTCATATTTGTCTGTAGACTTGTGAAGAATCTTGAAAATGTATTTAATAAAGGTTTCCTTCATCTCAAATTCATGAGGTTTCCTTATTTTTATATTTGAAAATGCATAGGTTAATTTGCATGATTTATGAATACGCAAATTACGCATTCATGAATATCAAATCTGGAAATATACAGGGAACTAGAATCATTACAAAACCCAGGTCGCGTCATACCAAAAGACGTTAAAAGACGTTAAAAGACGGGAGTAGCTGCTACCTTGTTTGGCGTTCAACAATAAGGGATAGAGCAAAGTCGATCTGGCGCTGCTCAGTGGCTGCCGGGCTCACGATCAATCGGGCAAAAAGAATTTCCATTTTCGGTTTAACTTAATAAAATTTGGAGTGGACTTTAAAAGATTATTATTATTATTATTGTTTTATTTCTAATGTATTCTTTTGTTCTGGAATACATCAAGTTACTTGAGAAACATATAAAAGCAATTTGATATCAATTCATATCTTCCACTTCAGAAGAAATACATCTAAACCTGTATTTATAAAGCACTTTTTGATGACATGCGCATACTAATTGTTATGTAAAACCTTACAGGTATATCCGATTTCGACAAAAATGGTATCAAAATGTGCGTCAGACTTGAGGGGAAAAAGTCATGAAGCGACAATTCAAAATTACAAGCGGTGCAGTAAGGGTTAATTAAAGCCTGTCTGCACTAGTTTGGCCGAGAGGGCTAGACCTCGCTGCAAGGTGACTGACAGGTGGTTATCTCATCAAATCAGCTCTCAATTAACATAAGAAAAATGGGAGACCAACAGGCACCGATTAGGCATTGTTTGCTTTATAGAAGGCGCAAGTAGCTATAAATAGTGCAGTGGGGCTTTAAACGAATCTTACTTTGTGAGGACAATCTGTCCAATCATGAGCTTTGTGATTTCCTCCTTGAACCTGCCCCTAGCTTTGTTAAAGAGATCATTCATGACCTCCAAGACGGTCTGGGTACGCAGAACCTTGTGGCTGATGTCAGACAGCAGCATCACGTCGTACTCGTACTGAAGGATGGATGTCACGAACCCTGGCCACAGCTGCAGCCTGCAAAGAGGATAGAAATCAAATGTAAACAAGATGGTATCGTCATCATACAGTATACTTCTACAGGAGAGACAGGAATAACGCTTATGTCTAACTAAATCATAAGTTATCGTTTTAAGCAAAATTTTGAAATTCTGTGTAGAGTATTTTACTTAGCAAGCTCTACAAGATGAAAACAACAACCCCCCCCCCCCCACAAAAAAAAAAATCAAATCAAAATCTTGATGTTGATGCAGACCTAAAATGACACTTGACCTTAACTTTGTCACTTAAAAGATTAATCACATAATTGGTGATACTTGATAACCCTTTAGTCCAAGTTTCATTGAATAAGAACTCATACTTTCAAAATTATTTTAAAGTAGATATTCATTGATTTTTAAAACTACCTTTATTTTCATTATTGCAAAGTTGCAACTTTGATTCGACAAGGTTATCAAAATTCAATGCTTGGAAACATTCGAAGTAGTGATTATTATAAATTACAAAACGCTTTAATACAGCCCCGGCATAGCACCTGAAGAGCTCTCCGAACGCTGCTGAGATTTGTGAGATCACAGTATGGACATGATTTGCACAAGCAGACGATGTCCCATGACATCTCACACATTTTCAGTGCCTGTTTTTTCATCTTCTCTTGAGCTCACTACCGTCAGGCTAAATGTATAATCTATTGCCTCACTGTAAACCCCACGCATGGTTTTATTTAGATGACAAATGCAGCGATACAAAAATAAAGGAATCTGTCGCTTGTAAACAAAATAAGACGCCATTGTATATTCAGCTGCACACACCGCGGTATGTCCGGTGTTTCAAGAGAGAACAAATGCAGTCCTTAATATCATTCCGGGGTGTTTTCAATTTGAAAGTCTGGTTTCTTTGATTGTTAATTAACCCCTATCCTGTGTATTTACAAGCAAAAGATTTTAGTTATCAGAATCGGGTCATATCCCCTTTTGACTGGTTTGACATGCCATCACATTTATATACACTAAACTCATTATAATTTGACAAATAAAAGCTTTGCAATTATGTTCATTCTTTATGGGATGTCGTCTGCTTGGGCAGTATCGGTCCATATAGTGACGTCATTAAAACATCATTATTTTTCTGGCGAATCTCTCGTATATCCCAGCTGCTATGGAGGTGGTTGTATTTGTATAAATCACCCGATATGAAGTTGACCTAAAACTTGTACGATGGCCATCTGTTAGCTTACCAGTTTCTAGTGATACATTAGTTGACATATTTGTGATTTTCTTTGAATTTCTTTTAAAATTCAAAAAATTAACCTTAGTTTAAGTTTTTGATGTTGACACTGCCGATGTCGCCTTCACCGGAAAAGCGGCACCAATAGGGACTTTTCGATTTGCACTTTCATAAGTGGACTGCGTCGTATGCGGTCATTTTCAAGCAGGGTTGACGAGGCACGCTGAATGTTGTTTGTTACCTTTTCAATTTTACACAACTACGACGCTCGCTTAGTGAGCGCGAAATTCGATCGAATAGCTAAAGATCCAACACCAAATTCGGTGCATGGGACTGTTTTAAATGTGTTAATTTAAGAGAATTCACGCTTCCACTACTCCCCGGTACTAGAATTAGGTCAATTGGGTCCATTTTGTGACTTCAATGTGTCGTTTCGTGCCTACAAAAGATTGCTTACGAACATACATCGTCACAGTTTGCGAACGACGGCAAAACAAAGGCGAACGCGTTTGAGAATTCTGCTACGAACGATGAGCTCGTTGATGCGCATGCGCACTGCTTCAAGAGTGACCGCACACATCGCAGTCCACTAGTGAACGTGCAAATAGAAAAGTTCCTTATGTCTCGCTTTTTGCTACGCAGGTGAGACAAAAATTGAGCAGTGACTTACCCATGCTGCTTGATATCAATGGCGGCCGTAGGATCATAGTAGTTGCGTCCAACTTGCTCCATGTTGATCATCTTCAAACACCTGTACAAACAAAATACAAAATTAATTCTCTATTCAGGTCTATACTCGATCATACACAAAACATTAAATGACACTTTAACCCATAACAGTTCAGAGTTGCTTAAAGGTCTAAATGAATTAAGGCTGTGCACAACAGTGTAATGAGGTACCCGAGTACACTCCCAGGCTTACAAGTGAATACTCGAATCTTCTTTTTTTAATTTTTTTTTAATTTTTTTTTTTTTGCCACCACCATACCACTGGAGCAGTGTCCTAGCTTTGTTGCCGAAAACGCATGCAATTTTACTTTGAGTTGCAGTTGAAGGGGCCGATTTATAATAATAATAATAACAGTAAACAATTCTGTTTTCAAAACCAAAGATGGCAGAATAATCCATTTTCCTCCAAGTCCAAACAGAAATCTGGACATTTGGTCCCAGTTTCTGAGTGGTGAGTTTGACAGTGCTTGAATTGGGAAACATTTTTACCGACGTCACCATGCCAGCGGTCGCCGCTCTCACTGGCACGGCTAACCGTCGGCCTGGGATTTTTTTTTTGCCGCCGCCGCCGCCGCCGCCGAATATTCGAGTAAGAGAAATCGTACTCAAGTAGTTGTCAACAGTGCGGGTACTCGAACATTTGACTACTCGTCGCAGCCCTAAAATGAATCAGCTTTAACTCCTCAAATTAGCAACAATAATCTTTATTTTATACTCTTTCATAGTTAAACAAGGCAAATAGAGTATCACGTTGAGAACAATTCAATGTCAACTGATCCTCATGACCTTTGACCTGAAGATCCCCAAATTTGATTACTTGTCTCCCGACAAATAATACAGTGATGCATAATAGTTATAAGTTTAAAGTTCACATCATATAGCTTTAACACTTTTCTTCCAAAAGACATGTACTGCAAAAAGACTCAAAAATTGAGCACACAGGCTCAAGATTCAGCATGTGACTGAAAATCATACAAGACCAGAGCTGCCAACCTTGTGCGACCAAAAAAAGGAATCATGATGGCAAAAAAAAAGGAATTTCAAGCAAAAAAAAAGGAATTCATTAGAACGAAACTTACAACCACGCGCGACACACTTCCAATGCAGAAATTTCCATTCCTTATGCTGTTTTTTTCTCCATATAAGCAGGTTTTTCATTTTTTTTGATAATATTTTTCTCTTCAAGTATGTATTCAAGTATGTTTTAAACTTAGTTTTCTATTGAACTTGTGATCAAATCAACATTTTAGGGCAGTTGTTTGATGTGCGGCATGTAAAAAAAAAAAAAAAAAAAAAAACTGGATTTGTGAAGAAAAAACGTAATACCGTAATTTGGAGGAAAAAACAGGAGTAATTCCGACAAAAACGGAATGGTTGGCAGCTCTGCAAGACGTTTAACTACATTTTGTAGCTTCTCTTTTTTAGGAAAACCTGAAAGATTTGCTTTGTAATAAGATACCACTATTGGACTCAATCATGCAGTTACAACTTGAATTAATCATTTACGATGTGAATTAGCATATTCTAGGGATGGTCAAGGAAGCAACTATAATGACTGTTACTTTCACCTTCATCAATACAGTAAACAACTAAAATATTTACATCCTTACCAAGTTTGGTAATTATTTAAGTACGTGAAAAATTGATATGTCTTGCTTAATGTTTCTTGAGAATGTGACATAAAGCTTACTTATAAAATTATTCAACAACATTCTTAAGTTACGATAAACACAAAAAACATCAAATTTGAAAGGGTACGAATAATCTAGTTGTTAACTGTATGTGTGCTAAAAGAGAACGTTGAGTTCTGGGAAGAGGTGAAAAATAATTTATGAGCTTTATGCAAGTGTGGGAGAACATCAGATAGAACATGTTCCCTGAAAAGCATGGCTCTTCAAATGCCTTATTATTCTAAATATGGCATGTAACATCGTACAAATCTGGACAGATTTTTATGCCACTTGTTTAATGTAGTCCCATATACAGCTTTCTGTGTACAGTGCTTGTAACTTTGCCAATACTGGGCCAAATTTCTTATAATTTTGATGATTCCAGAACCTTGTAGTACACACCAATACTTTATGCTAGATGATCAACCTTTTCTGATCGATTCCACAACGTTTCTTTTAAAATGCAATCGCATGACCAGAACTCAACTTTATCTTTAACTGTATGTATGCTTAACCTAATCTTACCTTCTAAAGAGGACGTTATAGAGATGCAGGGTGTTTGGTGCCATGGGGTTCAGAGTAGCAACATGAGTCACACAGATATTCACGTTAGACCCATCCTTCCTCTCTGCGCTCAGGTTGGTTACCTTCACGACACATTCAGCAAATAGTAAAGAAAATAATGATGAATGAATGATATTTCATTCTACAAACCCTTCTCTGAAACAAAAATAGAATACCTCATAGGAAACCTTTTGATGATACAGAATAATCTAAAACAATTTCACATCAAACTTATTGATGGGGTGATATTATTTACACTTCAGCCCCCCCCCCCCCCCCCCCCTTCCGGAAACCAATCTTCCCCTGCAACAAGAAGTCCGATTGTCTTTCAGGAACATGCCCTTTTCTGTCTTGAAGAGCACTAAATACAGTTTCACATCAAACAGCTTTCAGGGTGCTTTTCTCTAAGTAAAAGAGATGAGGCACTTACCTTTTCTGCTAGCTTGAAAAGAGAATACATGGTGTCCATATCAAGCGTTAACCCTTTACCAAGAAGAGCACTGTGGCCCTTCAGGAGGGCAAACCGAGCTCTAGGGTTCAGGACCTCAGGCTCAAAGTCAACCCGGTACTGGTAGAGTTGCCAGTCTGGTTGAGTCTTCAACTTGAAGCCGTTTGCTATCAGTGCGATCTTATCTCCAGCTAATGCTGTAGAGAGGAACAAAGAACAAAGTAAAAGTAAAAGTAAAAGTAATAGTAAAAGTTTTACACAGCCATGAAATGCAGTGAATTGTTTATCAGTTTGTTCAGTGTTGGTACAAAATCTCCTTTTTTCTTCAAATTATCATTTAATAAGAAGGATACAAATTTAAACTATAGTACAAATATTTGTATTGCATATTTTATTCTGATTTATTTCCTAAAAAAAAAAATAATGAACAAGTTTAATGAGTAACTGTGAACAAGCCTCACATCACAAATGGAACCCGGGAATGACATTGACCATCGGCTATTGCTCTACGAATGAACTAACGATGTCAATGTTATTGTTTACGCATGCACGCTAATTGGATAGCCATGAAAGCAATGTGTGCGAAAAACATCCCCTGTAGGTATTGTAGCGATTGTCTGATGTTTTTTGACTGACATTTCATGATTGAATAGATGTTTTCTAATCTTAGCTATGATAGCCACTTGTTTTTGGATGCATTTCTGTGTGTCTGGTCTTCATGCAGCAGTGCTGACAGCCCTGCCACTGGTGCAACACTTGCGGCGTCAAAATGAGTTGTATCTGGCCACGTAAGGCGGGTTAGTTAGTACAAGAATTCTCTGCAGGGGAATCATTAGTGGTTGTTATGGACAGGTGGTTGCTAAGGTAGGTTTGACTGGTCAAAGTTATTAGCATTCTCAGTCATTTCATGATAGTTTGGAAGAATATAATGAAAAAATATCCCCTTAACAAGATAGCTCTTCGAAGGCTTTAAAGGTACTATGTCCCATTTGCAGGCCAAAAAAATGAAAAAGTTAAATATCAACTGCATTTGAAAGATAATACTAATTTAGAACTTCCCTAAAAAAAGGTGGGGCTTGAAAATGTCTTCAAATGGGAAAATAACGACTATTAGTTGTCAAATCGACTTTAGGGCTATAGAGCCCAAAAGTAATAGTTTCAGACAATTGTACCGAATGGTCATACGTTTTATGCTGCGCAAAGATTCAATCAGTTTAATCTTGGCCATCACAAGAAGTGGGTTATTGATATAGACAAATGCTCATGGACCCTTTACAACTCTTTTCATGTATGTTATTGGGCAATTCCACGGTAACGGAAGGACACTCAGACAAGATTTTTGAACTTCAGGTTCATACTAAAAGAACTGTTTTATTAGTATAAGATGTGAAACAGTACAGATATAATACCTATATAAGTGCCTTTAATTCTCCCCCAAAAAATTGTCATTATAGTTAAGTAGTTTAAGAATGTGCATATTAATTATCTCGGTAACGGAAGGACATAAAAATGGACATGGTTTTTCCAGTTAATTAGTGTTTATCCAAACTTTGTGAAGTTGATGAAGCTTTCCACTTGACTGAAACACATTTTGTTCCCCATAGTTTAATACATACTAATAAAACATTTCTTTTAATATGAACCTGAAGTTCAAAAATCTTGTCTGAGTGTCCTTCCGTTACCGTGGAATTGCCCTATTACCAAAGTAGAAAAAAAGCCAGTCAGTCACTCAATAGTGTCTGACAGTGAAGTCTAGCAAGTAAATGGGTTTCCTTGCATAATTTGAATATGAGGACACTGCTAACGTTTAAATTTCACAGATAGGACATACATGACATATTCATAATTCCTGCAGAGTTCTACAGAATTTGAGGTTGGCTACAAAAGGGACATAGTACCTTTAATATTCAATATTCAAAATATGACAAGAAATAGCCGAAATGTTGGGGCAAAGCTTTGATGCCACATGTTTGTTTATTTGTCTAAGTTTGTTGACCTGAAATGACCTTTGACCTTAACTTGGTGACCTAAAATTCTGCTCACATGATTGGGGATACTTGATAACTCTTTAGTCGAAGTTTTATTGAATAAGCACTTATGCTTCCAAAATTATAGAAAAAGATGTTGACGCCGCCGCCGTAAAAGCGGTGCCTATGTCTCGCTTTTGCTATGCAGGCAATTGTCTCGCTTTTGCAATGCAGGCGAATGTCTCGCTTTTGCAATGCAGGCGAATGTCTCGCTTTTGCAATGCAGGCGAATGTCTCGCTTTTGCAATGCAGGCGAATGTCTCGCTTTTGCAATGCAGGCGAATGTCTCGCTTTTGCAATGCAGGCGAATGTCTCGCTTTTGCAATGCAGGCGAATGTCTCGCTTTTGCAATGCAGGCGAATGTCTCGCTTTTGCAATGCAGGCGAATGTCTCGCTTTTGCTATGCAGGCGATTGACTTGATTTTGCTATTCAGGCGAGACAAAAACCTCACAGTATACACACCAATATGGTACACAATCAACCTTTCGCAACTGATTGCCTCCAGCAGGTTTTGTTCACAATATAATCACCAGACCACAACTACATGTACCTTGAATTGTCAATTGAATGGCAAGAGATATTATTGTGTGAATGGGGGGGGGGGGGGGAGCTGCCTACAATAGCACTTCTGCATGTGTGTGCTATAAGGTAAATGAAGGGTATTAAGCTCACAGTATTCCATTCAAAGAGAAGGTCGAGTTCTGGGGAGAGGTGACAAATAATTTGTGAACGTTATACTTGTATTATGCTAGTGTGGAACAACATCAGAGAAAACTAGATGGAACTTCGACTGCGCGCAGTCGAAAATGATGCCTCCGTCATAGAGAAATTTTACAAACTAAAAAAGAAGAAATTTTGCAAATTCAACGTCAATTTAATCCATTATCAGGTTCTCAGAATATTGTGATTACAAGCAATTTCTCATATACATATATGACCCTTTGATCTTTGACCTCATGACCCTAAAATCTACTCAGTTCATTGGCTTTGCAAGATGTCCTGAGTTAAATAGTTATCCATCTGTCAGTTGTAATGAGAATGCGTTCACAAGCTATTTTTGCATACATAATGAGCCCATGACCTTTGACCTCGTGACCCCAAAATCTAATCAGTTTATCGGCTCTGCAAGATACATACATGACCAAAGTTTGGCAGGAATCCATCAATCGGTTCTTCAGATAACGCAATCACGAGCTGTTTTTGCATACAAAATGAGCCCTGTGACCTTTGACCTCTGACCTCGAGACCCCAAAATCTAATCAGTTCATTGGCTCTGCAAGATACATACATGACCAAAATTTGGCAAGAATCCATCAATCGGTTCTTCAGATAACGCGATCACGGGCTGTTTTTGCATACATAATGAGCCCTGTGACCTTTGACCTCTGACCTTATGACCCCAAAATCTTATCAGTTCAGCGGCTCTGTATGATGCATACATGACCAAGGTTTGGGAGGAATCCATCAATCGGTTCTTCAGATAACGCGATCACGAGCTGTTTTTGCATACATAATGAGCCCTGTGACCTTTAACCTCTGACCTTGTGACCCCAAAATCTAATCAGTTCATCGGCTCTGTAAGATGCATACATGACCAAAGTTTGGCAGGAATCCATCAATCGGTTCTTCAGATAACGCGATCACGAGCTGTTTTTGCATACATAATGAGCCCTGTGACCTTTGACCTTTGACCTCGTGACCCCAAAATCTAATCAGTTCATCGACTCTGCAAGATACATACATGACCAAAGTTTGGCAAGAATCCATCAATCGGTTCTTCAGATAACGCGATCACAATAACGGGACGTACGGACGTACGGACGGGACGTACGGACGGACAACCCGAAAACATAATGCCTCCGGCTACTTCGTAACGGAGGCATAAAAATGTTCCCTGAAAAGCATTGGCTCTTCAAATGCCTTCAAATGCCTAAATAGCATGTAACATCATAAAAATCAGGAAGGATTTTAATGCCACATGTTCATGTAGTCCCATAAACATCTTTCTGTGTACAGTGCTTGTAACTATCATTTTGATCATTTATCATTTTGATGATTCCAGAACCTTGTAGTACACACCAATACTTAATGCTAGATGATCAACCTTTTCTGATCGATTCCACAACATTTCTTTCACAATGCAATCGCATGACCAGAACTCTGACTTCCTCTTTAAACGTAAGTTTGGCATGGTGTGTTTCGGGGAGTGTTTTTTTTCTCCAATCATTTGTCCCTTACCCTGCTTGACAAAGTTTTCAGGTCGAGTGGTCGGCTCTAGTTCAATCTCATCCCTTCTCCTGCGCCTGTCCTGCACTACGCCACCGACTCCTCCTTCACCGCTGGCTCCAATGGCCAACTTGGCAATCTGACTCGTGAGCTCCCCTCTAGGTTCCTGCTTGGGCACAGCTAGCAATCAAACCAGAAAGGAAGAAATATTAATAGCTGAAAACATGAAGGCATTCAATGTACATAGTTTGGATTAGTGATTTTTTCATACTGCCTTGAGACAATGTCTTTCACTTCAACAGATCAGCTTACAAAGATTTCATTGAAATTCCTCACCACTTTGTCCCAATTAACTGTTTTACACCTCTCATCCAAAATATTATGCAAAAAAACTGTGCTCTACTTGAGTTTTTAATGAAGCACCACTGCAGATTGATTAGCTAGATATTGATGCGATTCAAGTTCTCACTAGCGAATATAATACTTAGTGATCAGACCATGAAATACCAACCAGTCCGACAGAATGCTCATCACCATTGCATCACCTCCCTAACTCAGTCTCTCTGAGCTGATATTTTGATGTCTGGGGGGTGTTTCACAAAGACTAAGATCGACTTTAAGTTGGACTTAACTATGACAGGCCATTCATGCCACTGCTTGCTCTCACTATTGGTCTCTCAATTATGATCTTTAGATAATATTTGTTTAAAAAAATGTAAATTCTGTAGATTTGTGACCACGATTTATATGTCCCTTCAGAGACCAATGCCAGTAAATGGTAAGAGCAAACAGTGGCATGAACTGCCTGCCATAGTTAAGTCCAATTGAAAGTGGATCTTAGTCTTTGTGAAACACCCCCCTGGAACCCTAAACACACTTTATTCATGCAAGCATACCTCCAGGTCCTGGTTGAGTCGTTCCTCCACGTGATCGCCCCCTCCCAGGTACCGGCATGCCATTGGATGGCTCTTGTGGGGGTGCTGCCTGCTGCATTGGTGGGGGTGCTTGTTCTCCTGGCCGACGATCCATGCTTGGTGCCCCCGCTCCTTGAGGTGGGGCTGTAGCTCTCCCCCTTCCCCTTGCCCTTCCCCTGGCTCTGCCTGTTGGTTGCGACATCCTTGGGTTTTAGTGCTTTTCCGCTTTGATGCCGCTGCTTGGTGCCTTTGCCGCTGCTACGCTGGTTGCCTTTGCCGCTGCTACGCTTGATGCTGCAAAAAAAAAGAAGAATTGAATCTACAGTTTTAAAATCAATCCTCGGTGTTTTGCTTTATATACAAAACAAAACTTATGCAAGTAACATCATACAGTAACTTTATACACATGGGGATGAAAAAAGTAAAGTATCTCCTCACAGTAATATTGAGTTTTTAAGCATGACTCTTTCATCCTGCAATCAAATTGGATCCTATGTTCTCTTTCTACTTTTTCACCAGATTTTGACATTTAGAGGTATAATATTAGCTCTGTACAACACCATACATGGATGAAAATAATGTCAAATGTGAGAAAGCTCTATCCAGCCCAGTGAAAAAAATATATGGGGGCTCGGGGCGAAACCCACCATCGGCATAGGACTTGTTTAATTGTAGCATCAGAATTAGAAGTTTAGCCGTAGGTCTAACCTACATTAGAAGAAGTTGTACAGTGTTTCTGTACATGGTAATGTAGGCCTAGAGCTACGGCTAAACTTATAATTCTGATGCTACAATGAAACAAGTCCTATGCAGACACATGTTGCATGATTAGGCCCCAGCAGGTCGATCAGCAGACCGGGGCGCGGAGCGGCTGCGGCATCACAGCCGTGGCTAGCAGTCGTGCAGTAACATTAATGGCTGCGATCACCTTCATTGGGGGAAAATCAACCCCGTTACCCCCTCAAAACATGGTCCTGAGAACAAATATACATCCGTTTTATAACATTTCAATATTACCAAATCAACATGCATACCTCAGAAATTACAAAGCTGACTCATTATAAAAAACTCTCGCTCAAAGTGTCATTTTCAGGAACTTTTTGAAGAGTTTATCTTATTTTTCGCAAGACCAAAACAAAGAATATGAACAGTGTGCGCGATCTTAATAATTTGCATAATCATGAATATTTACTAGCAAAAAAGCCAATCACAGATCATGGCTCTTGAAAATGCCTCTGTGTAGAAAATGAATAGGAAAAAAGTTTGTCGGATTAAAGTGTGTCAGGTAGGTCAGAAAGAAGTGGTACAGTAAATGGAAACACCCCACTGATAGCACGTAGAGCCATGCATCTCAGATTTGTAAAACAGGAAACATTGTTTATAAACAATGCCTTCAATCGCGGCCTATCTAGTCAGGAGTATAAGAAGATAAGAGAATAACAACAACAACAAGTTTGATCTTTGAAATTGAAGCCAAAAATGGACGGTTTAACATGTATTTATGATACAAAAGTGGCTTGGTATGAGAACTTGGTACTACTGTACTCCTCTACCAAAGCCCGTATGGAGAAAGGCACAGAGAGAGAGAGAGAAGTCTGAAGACTAAAGAATCAAAGAATATTGTTTCCCCAACTACCGTATTTATTTAGTCACTGAACTTCTAGTAGAATGAGAATGAAGAGTCTCTCTCAACATCCATTCTAAAGGTAATACATCTTAACTCTTAAGCTGCCCCTATGCAATTCACCCAGTGCCACAGTGCTAATCCCTATTGTGCCCGCTACTAATCTCCTGTGTGCTAAGTTAATTTAGGGTTGGTTCAAGTGCGTGTAGTTTAAATTGTTACTATGTTTGATCCACTATAACATCTCATCTGTATATTGTATAAAAAAGAATTGTACGTTAAAGTTGTAGGACATTTAACCCTCTTTCTGTTGATACCAATATCATTTCATGAATCTGTAATTTTGGTAAAGTAAATGAGCACTATCAGTGAGTTGTCAAACCAATCCGTTGTCTCATTTCCCGCACACAATCTGAGGGGCCATGATCAAAACTGACAAATTTGATGATATAATATCGCAATTTTCTCAGGAAAATCCAATGTAACGGTATACGTGAAGCACGCAAAATCAAAACAACAATAAACCCCCTCCACAAATACAGTAAGCATTCATGCGTGCACGCAATGCGCATCGCACAATAGGCATAAACAATTAGCTTGTGTACTTATGCACGAAAATGTGTCCGTGGCACGCGAGCGGATGAGAGTTTATGTGTCCATGGCAAGTCAACAGAAACCCGATTATGTGTGCGTGGCACGCCAGCGCATGCACAGAACAGTGTTCTTGGCACGATAAGAGTTAAAGAGGGATTATTCTAAGACCTATTGTGACCAACAATAAAAACAAAGGACATGCTGGTTGGTGGTATTCAGCCAGATTGACCTATAATGACCAACTAATACAAAGGACATGTTACGCTGGTAGGGTGTATTCAGCCAGATTGAATGAAAAGGGGTTATCACTATCATTCTATTGTGTTTAGACTAATTGGTCCCATCTAGGGATCAGTCTAGGGAATGACTTGTTCTTATCAGGTAATGTCTACTCCAAAGCTTGATTACTGCAAGTACATCTCATCTAACTTCAAAATAATATTAAAAACAACATTGACTCTTACACATCTATGCCTAGCCGGGCCATGCATGTAACATCCATATCCAGCAAGGCTAGAAGACCCCACTACAACAACCCAGACCCACAAGCATTGACCCGGGCACATGGGCATTAACAAGACCACCTAGCAGTCACAATCACAATCAAAACGGTAAAACAAGCTAGGTACAATTTCAGTCAAACATTTTCTCTATGGTATTGCATTGGTTATGATTCAGAAGGATAATAAGAATAATGAATACACACACTTACCTCAGGTACATTCAATGGCTTACAATAGATATAGATACATGTCCAACATTTCAAGAAGTCTAAATGGAGATGGAATTAAGCACACTTGGACACTCCACCTATTGTTCACTAATGGCATGAGGACTTTACTGACCATACTACCCTACTCTCAATGCTGTAGACATGTGTGTGTCAGAGGTGTTGGAACTAATGTGTGGATAGAAAGAGGGGGCCAGGGGATTAGGACCCATGAAAGTCTATTCCATGAGGCAAAGGGCATGTATGTTGGGGTGCGTGTGTATGTATGTGTGTGTGTACTGTATCAGCCATCCTAAACACTCCAGGCTATGGAGAGTTCAATGGACCGTTTCCTCTGAAAGCTATCGATTCCCTGGAAGGCTATTGATTCTTTCAACCTAGGTTCAATTGTTATCAATAGCGTTGTTGTTATGATGGTTATTAAAGGTATTAAATGCAAAGTCTTGGGAAATTATGAAAATGAGATTTCAGTCATTCTTTACAATTTTTATATATTTGGATGCCCCTGTGGATGTTTTAACGATAAAAACGCCAGAAAATTTAGCCCCTAAAACACTTCTGCTTTTGAGAAATTGAATAATCAAAAATTTACCCGTACTCCCTTTAAATTTAATATAGTGCCCAAGGCCATTACTTGGTAGTAGAGCTGTGACCATGAAAATCTCAAAATATGCAATTTTGATATATAATTTCCAAACGGGAATAGCGAATCGGTCGATCGTAGTCAAGAAACATTGTTTTAGAGCTTATTAATATCAGTCTTTAGAGGGGGCTATACAAAAGTTTATGAGTTTATTGTTAACAATTTCATCACTTTAGACTCGATATCAACCGCGACAACGATCATTATATTGTAAAATCGCATAAACTTCCAATATGTTCATTTGAACCAAATTCATGACCCCATACCAAAACTTTGTAATACCTTTAAAGAGAAGGTTGAGTTCGGGGAGAGGTGAAAAATGATTTGTGCGCACTAATCATTGTTATTATACAAGTGTGGAACAACATCAGAGAAAAAAATAATCCTGAAAAGCATGGCTCTTCAAATTAGGCTTGAGTCGGTACGGTCGATCACACCGGGACCCGACCGTTGCCGTCGGGTCCCGGTTTCGTTTTTTGAGAACCGACGCTCCGAAAAAAATAAAGAAATATGTAAGAAAGTGCAGTTTTGCACACCACTAAAATCAATCCACCTTAAAACTTAAGTATTTAATTGTTACCAATCATATTCTAGCTCATCCTAAATCAATTCGAACTGCTGATATAAATTGCAAAGCAGTTCGCCCCATGGGGTTGTTTTTGCCAGCTACTAGCCAGCTACTGTACTGGCCGGGTCTCTCGGCAGGATTAATAAATCAGGTTGAAAGAAACATTAATGTTTGAATAATAAAACGGCTTTCTAAAAAGCGCTTCTTTACAACATACTGATCGAATAATTTTTAAAAAGACAAAATATATATTTTTTCTTTGATTTTGAACACCGCATGCTTCTTTTAAAAGCTGAAAATTACTTGGTAATCACAAGAAGTTTCGATACGGATAGTTGTTGCAAGGCAAGTTCAGACTAGTCTCGGAAAATGCGCAGTGCTCCTCGTCGTGAGTAGTTGTCTTTCCAATTGTGCTCTCGATCGTAGCTTTTAATGATTTTTTTCTCGTTACGACCACGTCTTTGTTTGGGTTCGTTCTGGCACGCCTTACAGCTAAAGACGAGTACATTTTTTGTTGCCCAAAATTTTTTCCATTTTTTTTCTCGACAATTAAAAAAAAAAAAAAAAAATTGATGAAAGTGACCAGCCAGGAAAATACAACAATTACGATCCTAGCAATCGATAACATGTGACAAGCTCTGGACCAATCACATCTCGGTATCTGTCTAAGCTATCTATATATTAATATGGTAGTTTGATCTTTATAACGACCGTTTCGCTATCTCAAAAAATCTGTAAGATTTTGAATATTACCAATGGAAAGAAGAACATAACTAGAGACGTAATTTTCTTTGGAATTGGGTGCAAAATTATGAAAATATTGACAGAAGATCAGCAAATTTTGCAATCACTTGTGTATGTTCCAAAAAATTATGAACTACCGTATTTGCCGGCGTAAAGGCCGCAGTATTTTTGGAAGAGAAAATGTCAAAAATTTGGGGTGCTGCCTTTGCGGCGAAAGAGACAAAAAAAAAATTGCAAGCCAAAACCATGAAAAAACAGCACAAATTTGTACATACATGTATGGGACTACAATAACTAGACCACTATGGTACAGGACATTTCCACTAATTTCCACACATCTTACCGACAATTTTATCTTGCATTGTTGACATGAAGACGAAAATAAACTTCCTAAAACAATATCTGACGATAGATCTTGATCTAAGTTCGTGCCAATGCATTGCAAAAGTAAAAGAAGGGACCGTTACGGAGCTGCCGCGAACGCAACTGCGTATCCAGCAGTCATCCTGCATCCAGCCGAAGTCGCCATATTGTATCCATTTCATGCAATTTTGCATTACACCTTACATTGTTGTAGGGGTTTATATCGGACACCAAATCTGCCTGCGATCATTTTTTAGCTAAACTTGCTGATGAAATGGTATCAATTTGTAAAAAAAATAGTGGTTGTTTTGTCCTTTTTTTGTTGTTCCTCTTTGAAATATCAAAGTTGGCGGTGCGGCCTAATATAAGTTTAAAAAGGTTCTAACTGACTGTATGATATCTTGCCTTGCGAGTTATGAAATTACCTCATATTTTATGGAACCGGGCTAACCTGGACCAGGGGAAAACTTGACGCGCTGCAAAAACTGTTATTTTTTCTAATTTTACCCTCAGGGCCTAACCCTACACCTATTATATTAAAACCTGCAAAAAATGACAGTTTTTTTTTAGATAAATCAGTTGTAAACCCCCCCTTGCGCGAAGTAAGGGTTTGTTGTTTTTATGACATTTTTCAGTTTAAATACAGCGTGCACGCCGATCCCGACATGAAATATCTCTGGAATCTCTTAGATCGCAATATCTCTGGAATGTTATTACGATAAATTTTCTAGTTGAACCAATTTGTAGTAAAAAACTTTGCGGTCCATTTGGTAATAATTGAAATGAATAAATTTGTGTAGAACATGAGAAATCATAGATCGAATATCACATTCTCTAATATTTTCAAAATCTCCACAAACTTTGGTCACCCTTTCATAAGGTGTCTAGACTCTAGCCAAAATCATTTTTTTTTTTTTTTTACAAAATACAAACACTATTTTCTAAATCTTACAAGTTACACGAAGAATTTTGCACATTGAGCACTTTGCATTGAACTCTCATTGGCCGATCTGCTCGAGTGGCTTTGAATTTAAGTGAAAGAGGCCTAGAGGGCCTAGAAAATGTCTAGGCCTACTTAACTTAAGCGCAACTTAAAGATAACCTCCAGTTCTGGTAAAAAAAGGAAAATTAATTCTCACAGAATCAAACGAAACTTACACTGAATGTTCAAGACTACAAATAAATGACATGTGCCAAACAATTTTGGAAGAAAATGTATACTGGCTGAGTAATGAGCATCATAGACAAGGAAATCAAGGTAGTAGTACTAGCCCCGACACCATGTGTGTTGTCCCATATATATAGCTTTCTGTGTACAGTGCTTGTTACTTTACCAAGACTCTGTCAAATTTATTATGATTTCGATGACTCCAGAACCTTGCAGTGCACACCAATACTTCCATGCTACATGATCAACTGTTTCTGATCCTATCCACACCTTTTCTTTCACAATGCAATCGCATTACCAGTACTAAAGTTTATCTTTAAGTTCAATGGCAAAGTCAATATGTAATACGTCACACCACAGAGATGCTTTATAGGCGACGCACTTCACACATAACCGACACACACACACACAGCATTGCACACACATAAAATAGAAAAATCAACAAAAACATCTCAGAATAAATTTCCAGTTTGTACCTTATGACGAAAATGAGAATTGTTCAAACTTAAAAATAATTAATTATTGATCATGTGATGTATTGATGTAGATCTAGATCATCTAGATCTAGATCTATTCTAGGCCCAATGGCATTTTTGATACCGGTCATTCTTCGATTGAACTTGAACGTCAATGCCTGACGGGAGGCAGCAACTAAGTCCGGGAACTTTTTACTTGCACCATGTAAATAGCATTGCACCTTGCACCTTGCTCTCGTAAGCACACACGCACTCAGTCTGCAAGAATCTTCAACTGTGAAGGAGGTAGCCTATAATCTAGGCGGAGTGCCGAGCTTTTTTCTTTGCTGCTAGACTAACCTTAAGCAGAACGTCTGATACGGCGAGACTACGAACCGTGAGCCGCTCACCGCCTATAATCACTGGTCGTATTCATGAGGTTTTTTCGTACGAAAAACTGCCACGGATTCATGGTCGATAATAAAAAAACAACGACTAAAGCTAGACCAGTGATTATAGGCGGTGAGCCGCTTCGCGACTCACGGTTCATAGTCTCGCCGTATCAGACGTTCTGCTTAGGGTTAGTCTAGCAGCAAAGAAAAAAGCTCGGCACTCCGCCTAGATAGGCTATGAACATGAAGGAGGTACAGGTAGATTCTAGACTTAGACTAGACAGCAATAACCATCTGATTTGGGTCATTTCTTTAATAAAACTGACATTTGTTGTCATTCCCCAATACAGATGGCAACCCAGAGATCTCGTACCGAGGGGATGGCTATGTACATATTTTCGTCCACGACATTTTCTCCCCGATTTTCTTTATTTAGATCTAATTTTCTGATTTCTAAATCAGATGTAAATTAGGTCGGTATGTCATTTGTCCTAATTACAGTTATCAAAATTTGATAACTTAATATTAAATACCTAATTTACGGACTTACTTATATGAATTATCCAATTTGTATCTCAGATCCGCGAAGCAGTACGTTCATGCATTCGAAATATTACCCGGCGGCCGATATATTTCCGGGTCCACCTACCAAAACATAGCCAAATGGCCAATCAGAGCACTCGTTTCGTGGGAGTTCGTTGGTCAAGCTGGGCCGACTCGTACGTAGCTACGGTAGCTATTGGACGTTCGAAAAGAAAAAATGAATATTCATCAACTAAAACCAAGACGGATAATGTTGACGACGAGACTTTCTCGGATTAATCATTAATTTAGGATCTAAATGAGCAAGCTATCGTAAGTCAAATAAGCTATATAGTCTATATGTTATTTTTAATTTGTGTTGCAATTGCAGCAGTTATGAGGATGTAAAGAGTGAAAATCTCGTTGCATATCTCATTCATCGCGGTCCGGTCGAACCGAACCATTTGTTCCGTACAGTGCCTCACAGAAAGAGGTCCCCAGACTTCAGTCTCTATAATCGGAGGTCTAGTGGAGCCAGACGTAGTCTCAGTGGAACAACCGACGATTAGAGAGACTGAAGCTTTCGGTCTAGACTTAGACCTAACCCAAAAAGAAGAAGAAGAAGAATGTTGTTGGAAGTTCGAATTTGTTAAATTTGGGGTGAATCTTGACATTTTTGATTATTTTTCACAAGCCGATTTTTGGTGATTTTGATTGTTCCTGCTGCAACACTGAAATGCACTGGAACATTCAATAGGCCAAGGCACTTTTGATTACGGGCGCAGCATGCATGCATGCAGCACGAGGCTTGATTTTTGAAGCGTCGACTCAGCTCAGCTCAGATCAGCTCCGAGGGCCGAGGTCGATAAATTTTGGGTAATAATTTAGGTTAGGTCACTCTAGACTGAAAATCCCAATAACGGTAGATGGTATAATGCTTCATTTCAATACGACAAGAAAACTTACAATCTAAATACCACCGGTATCGGTGTTAATTTAAAAACAGAGCGAATTTTAGGGCCAAATTATCTTTACTTACCTGAGCTGTTTACACTTCTGACATGTCTGACTTTCGAATTGTGTTGCATGTGTAAATATAAGTACGCGCACCATGCATGGATGGCCTATATTTTATATGGAGAATGTATTGCACATGCAGCGCGGGCAAAGAGAGTGATTGGTCCGGAATTACGAAATAAATAAGCACGCAAGAAAAAATATCCAGGCCATGTGTGTGGTCTGTGTGTCTGAGCGTTTCTGCGTGTAATGAGTTTTTAAAGTCGTTTAAAAAAAAGTATCAATCAGATATGAATATTTACGTCTATTCAAAAGACATAAGTAGACCAAAGACCAAAGACCACTTTAATATAAAAAAAACGTCGGTCCTTTATTCATTTCTCCTTCCTTTTGCATAATTTGTTAAAATATAAATAAAACATTACATTGGATAAGCTAACCCAGCAAATTAACATATAAATTTAGCTAATCGATGTCATATTTGTCTCCGTTTGATTGTACATTGATATTCATTATTTATTTTTGTTTGTTACATATATAAATGGTCTTTTTTCTAGATAGTCTATTGCAGAAATATACGCAACTCCATATGAATATTTTTCTGTTATTTTCTTTTATGTTAAGCGTTTTATTGTTTTTTTTTCATAATTTTTCGATAACAAAAAAGTTAAACATAAATCAAGTCAATAAAAAAAAACAGCAGCAGCAATATACAACAGCATACAACCTAAACAGTGCAACGGTACCTCCATGTAATAAAACTAGCAGTCATTTGTCTCTTCCCAGAGTTAGCGCTCCGGGGGTGGGGGGGGGCCTGGGGGGGGGTAGCAGGGGACACAGTGCCCCCCCCCCACCCCCCACTTTTTCAAGTACCCTCCGAGTGTAGGAAAAGTGCCCCTTTTCACATAGGAAAAACTAGCAGTCATTTGTCTCTGAAGAGACACATAGGAAAAGTGCCCCTTTTACTTTTCACCTCTGATAAGTGCTCCTTTTATTTTGACACGTGCCCCTTTTATTTCGACAAGTTTCCGTTTTCCTTTGCAATAAGTGTCCATATTGTAATTGCCCTTTTTAATCTCTAGTAAGTGCACATTTTCAGGTACGAGAAGTGCCCCTTCTCACTTTTGATTAGTGCCCCCATTCACCTCTGATAATTGCCCTATTCAAATCTGAGAGGTGCATGCCCCTCACTTCGATAAGTGCCCCTTTTACTTTGTAAGAAGTGCCCCTTTCCCTTTTTAATCAAACCATACCCCTTTTTAACTCGGATAAGCGCGCATTTGTTCACATGTGCCCCTTTTCCTTTATAATAAGTACCCCCATATAAAAAAGAGAGCCCCTTCCCCCACTCGTTATAGTGCCCCTTTCGGTCTTTTCCTCTCTGCTAAATGACCCTATTCAGATAAGAGAAGTTACTCCTTTTCATTGCAGGGCCACCTTCACCTCCGATAATTGCCCCTATTCAAATCTGAGAGATGCTCGTTTTACTTTGACAAGGGCCCCTTCTTCCTTCTAATGAGTACTCTTTACATCTCCGATGAGTACCGGCCCTTCTCAACTTTAATACCCCTTTTATTTTGACACGTGCCCCTTTTCTTTTCTTATGAATGCTCCTTTTTTTTTCTTTTTATAAGTGCCCTTCCCCTTTTCATAATTACCCCTTTTCAACTCTAATAAGTGCCCCGTTCATTTCAACATGTGCCTCTTTTTTTGTAATAAGAGCCACTCATCCCCTTTCTCATAAAAGCCTCCTTCAACCTCGGATAAATGCCCCTATTAAAATCTGATCGGTGCCCCCTTTCTTTCAACAAATGAAGCGCCCCTTTTTCATTCTCATAAGTGCCCCTTTTTATATCTGAACAGTGTCCCTTTTCACCTCTGATATTTTCCCTTTTAACCTGATGATACGTGCCTCTTTTCCTTTTCTAATATGGGGCCTATCCCCTTTCCATAATTGCCCCCCTTTCACCTCTGATAAATGCCTCTACCAAAACCCGATGGGTGCCCCTTTTCCATTGACAAGTGCCCATTTGCCATATGAGTGCCATTTTCATCTCTGGTGAGTGCCTCATTACAGGTGTAAGAAGTGCCCATTTTCACCTCATATAATTTCCTTTTGAACTTTAAAAATATACTCCTTTTCTTTTATAATAAGTGTCTTTATCCCTTTCGTTAAGTGTCCCCTTTTCCTTTTATCATTAAACGTGCCCTTAACCCTTACTGTACTGGGCTATTTTGAGCACCCTCTGACTGGGGGGGGGCCTGGGAGGCCCCCCCCCCTATGATCTCGGCCGTCGATTGTCCGATGAACACGAAAATTTGCATGTTTGAAGATATTTACGTAAGGAACAAGATGGTATAATTAGTTTTTTCCAAATATGCAAATTTTTGTCGTTAGCCTAATTAATTATGCAAAACACGCTAATTTTATGCATTTTACAGAAAACGTGTCAAACTCCAATTTTTGAATGTTGAAACTCATTATTCATATGAAACTTCTTTTCTAACACAAAAAAGTTATTTTAATGTAATTAATAATGATAATTTATGCAAATTTTGATGCGATTTGTAATTTTTTTTTTTTTTTTTGATGACATGCGCATACTAATTGTTATGTAACGCCTTACAGGTATATCCGATTTCGACGAAAATGGTATCAAAATGTGCGTAAGACTTGAGGGAAAAAAGTCATGAAACGACAATTCAAAATTCCAAGCGGTTGCGGCGCAATCTCCAAAAATGTCGAGGGGGGGGCCTCCCAGGCCCCCCCCCCCCCCAGTACAGTAAGGGTTAAACGTTACAAAAGGAACAGTTGGGGAGTCTTTTCTTTTGATTTGATACAAAAATCACTTAACCCTATGGGTCCAAAAAAATTCGCAACGACTCAGCCAGCCGCTGAATAAGCAGCGGGGGGGGGGGGGGGGGGTAAGAGCACATTTTTTGTTGTGTGTGTGTGTCTCTAAATTTGACAATTTGGTCCATCGATATTTCGTTTCGTTGGGGGGGGGGTTACCTTTTTGGGTCACCACAATCACCGATTTTTTGTTATTACTATTTAA
Organism: Strongylocentrotus droebachiensis; assembly: GCA_035222895.1. Lineage (NCBI taxonomy): Eukaryota > Metazoa > Echinodermata > Echinoidea > Camarodonta > Strongylocentrotidae > Strongylocentrotus > Strongylocentrotus droebachiensis. The sequence goes on along the minus strand of JAVYIG010000245.1, from coordinate 1,464 downwards.
ACAAAAAACCAAAACACACACATTACAAAAGTTAAAGGGGGGTTCAACCCCCAAACACCCCATGCGTACGCGCCTGGTTATAGTAGTAAATGGGCCCAGTTTTGTAAGTTGTGGAAGTTTTGTTTATTGACAACGAGCTAATAAAGGCATCGTCAGGTTATTTTGTTTAAACGTATATGACCTCAATTGATAATTTCTTTATTTATGGACCTGGGAAATGTGACATTCGGGATACATTTCTGTTACCCCAGTGCGGGAGTAATGGTTTATTCTGAAATGAAATGATGAGGCTGGCCAGTATAATGTGTTCAGTCGATCACTGTGAAGCATCACTGTATGATCTTTAATATATTGTACCTAAACGATAAACATGCAATAACATATTCCAATAATACGACTAACTTACACGTAATACAAATTAAATCTAAATGTAAATACAGCTACCTCTAAATAATCCATAAGCAACATTATATAGGCATCTGACTGCGTATAACTTATAATCTCAACACGGCTTATAAAATAACAGACCAAATGGATCAGCTAAAAGTCGTTGTGTGTCTTTTACAATAACCCAACTTTCTCTAATTTCCCGACCTGTCTATAGTTACAGTAACCCTGAAATTCGTTTACGAAATAATACAAAATCACTTTCTAAAATATAACAAAACTCTTCTCTATAATTATGCAGTGACAAAAGGATACAATGAATATATTCTAATTTGAAATCACACTCAGTCATCAAAAATTTAAGAGGGAAAACAGAAATGAAATGGGAGTAAAAGCCCCCCCCCCCCCAGTGTTATTTAGGGTACGCGTGTGCATGTTCCCTCCCTTTGAAAGCACACCCCCCCCCCCTCCCCCCCACCTATCTTCAGTGTGTAAAGTCAATACGGGCCGGATTGTTGTGTATTTTATTACGGGCCGGTCTGAAAAGTGCACCTTTACCGGAGATTTTGGGAACACGAATGCGGTCCCTCCGACCCCGAAATGGGGGGGGGGGGGGTAAAAGAGAGAGAGAGGGACATGAGAGAAAGAGAGAGAGAGAGAGAGAGAGAGACTATAAACAAATTACTCACGTATCCAGACCTGATACTTGTACTACCAAAACCAAATTCTCAATATTCTCTCATTTCTCCAGTTGGTGGACTACAGCTGACCCAAAGCCAGGCATGTCACCATTTATATCTGATATAGACCAGAGAAACTTCTCCTTTTTCAGAGACTATAAAAGGATAGTGCGGTATGAGGTGTGTTCACACTAGTCGGTTTAACTTGACTTAGAATGAATATAAAATGATTTACTACTTCTACTACATAATGATACGACCATAACATCATCCAAGTGCTTCATAAAACACCGTGCAATTATTGAAACATGTCTCGTAGATAAATGTCTGCAACTCTGCATCTCTCAACGATAATCTGGTTTTATAAATTAAAATACACACACAAAATTATTGGTTC